>BPLR01014154.1:0-117540 GCA_021605095.1 Caerostris extrusa
GTAGTGTTTATGAATTATTTGCTCACAATCCTATAATCAAGCTATTCTTTTTCATTTGCTTATGCTCTAGAGTGTTAATTGTTTTTGAAATAACGTCCATTCTTAGCATATTCACCGATTTAATATTCCATTTTGTGGTGTTTTATGTGTTAGTAATATTTTGACAGGTGTGCACGAATTTTTTTTAAGTGTGGATTATTGTAAAATTTAAATTGCATTTGTGGATTACCTTTAATTTCGTTAAGGTAAGTACAAATTTGTGTGATTTTTATAGAAATTGCTGTATCTGAAGCTCGGCTCTACTTTCCAAAAGCTGGTGAAGGTTTTTTTCAAGTGCTCATGTTCGTGTTTACATTACTACACTTTACACTGATTAAATCTCACAATCTGTGTCAGTGTTTCGCCGGGTGATATTTGTTTGCTTTAATTTTTTCTCTCTTGCGAATGAATTTTAAATACAGAAAGATTGATAGGAATAAAAATCAATTAAAAAAAAACTAAAACCGGAACAAGTCTTTGCCCGTTTGAAACTTGAACTTAGTTATTCCGAAAGTAATCCATTGTTGGGATGCATAAGGCGTCTGCTGCACGTTCATCCATGCTACTTTAAACCATCAATTTAAATAATCCAGATTTCTTGTATTTTACATTCTTTTACTGCTAATATATAAAAAAATATGAATATAGAATCTGAAAAACTAATTGATATTATGCATTTTAAAAGCTATTCCCGTATCTATAATAGAGAATTTTTATATATATTAAGTATTTTTTGTAGAAATACACGTGCTATAAACAAATATCTTTTTTGCAGAGCATTTAAATGTTTGCATCTATAATAAGATTATTCTAAAAATTGAATCCCCTTTCCACTTGAAGGTCACAATGCAGTTCTATGTTTAGCCTCTTGGCATCAAACTTACTTAATATTTAGCTTTATGTGCTGAGTTACCATAAGTTATTTTCTTTCTATTTTATGTTAAACTTTTAGTTCATTGACATGCACATATTGAAAGACAAATTTAGAGAGAAAAAAATAAAGAACACTTTCTTTTCTTAAAAGAGTATTTTTCATACTGTTCTTTAAAGCTTTCATTCTAATTTACCGTTTAAAAATAAAAGCGATTAAAATTTATTGTAAAATGTAATTAAAAAAATGTTAGTCATTAAATTTAATTAAATTTTTAGTCGACCATAAAATATAAATAAGACACAAAATAGCAATAGCATTATTTGATAATTTTTCTTATTGAAGCATGTTATATTAAAATAGTTTCTTTTCTTTTCTTTTTCTCTTGCTTAAAAAGTATCTGTATATTTCTAAATGAGTTGCTATCTTAATAAATAAGAAGGTATAATTTTGAAAAGTTACTCAGAAATTGTTAAATTTTTATTAATTTAAAAGCATTGTTTTAGGTAGCTTGAACATTTTTAGATAATTATTATTGACTATCTTGCAATGGTTGTTTAACAGTTGATTTGTAAATTTTTAAAAACTGTTTGTATTATCATTTACTATAGTTTGTTATGATTTCAAGTTAAAAGATAATTAAAATTATATACATTTATTAAAATTTTATTTATTTTGTTTTTCGACCTTGTAACTCCTTTCAAATTAACTTTTAAGAGTTTTCAGAATTAGTGGTATACTATGTTTTATTTGTTATAAATTATTTACTTTTAATTTTTTATCATAAATATAAGTTATTAAATGGCATAATCTTACTGTTGAGGATAAAGAGGGAAAAAAATACTAAATATCTGGAAGTTTGTGGAAGAACAAGTCCTATTATAGTTATTTGCAATAATATCGTGAAATATTGGAATAATTTAAATGCATTTTGAACAATATCAATTTTAGCAAATACAAAATTAATTATAGTGAATACAAAATTATATTTAAATACAACTATAATTATTAAATTTTTCTATAAATATTAACACAGAAAAGTAGTATATATAAATTGTATACTTCGTATTCAATGAAACATTTCATTTTAACGTAAAAAAGTTTATATATAGGTTTTACCAAGTATTTGTCGATAAAATAAAATTACAAATGATTTTAACTGCAAAGTATATCTTAATTATACTTGTTCATTTCTACTAAATATATTTAATTTAAATTAAAGGAAACTATACATGCTTAATTACTTGTTGTTAAATTAATCATCAATGTACATTAAAAAGTAACATTTTACATTGTTAAAAAATATTTTCATATAAATACAAAATGGGAATAACATACTCAATTTTTATGAAAAATAGTTTAACAGAAACAAACTTTAAAAGCAGCATATGATCGTAAAATTAATCTGTTTCTATTTTTATTTATTTATTTATTTTTTTTTTTTTTTTTTGAATGACAATCGAAAATAATTAGTTAAAAAAAATTATTTCCTTTTTTGTTTTATTAGAAAAATAATTATGTTTCTGAAAACTCCCTTCCTCCTAAAAAAAAAATTAATATCTAAATAATCATATTTATGGTTTAATATAAGTAATTCCCATAATTTAATTAATTTACTCCAGTTTTGAATTTTCAAAAATTATTGGCTTTGATCCATTTTGAAATACATTTTTTTTTTTCACTTTATTTAATAATAAAAGTAATAATTCAATAATTGAAGTAAAATTTTCACGATTTATATTGTATTAATTACTTTTTTTTCAACTACTTGAGAATTGGATTGGTTATCATATTTTGAAAAAAGTATTTGTTTTAATAAGAATCATGAGTTTAATTGAAAATTATTCTTTCACTTTGTTAATAATTTAGGTTAGAAAATTAATTTTTCCTTTTCTGTAGAGAGTGGTCTACCATGATGATGATGGATGGAGGATACATGGAGCAGGAGGAGGAATGGGAGCGAGAGGGATTGCTAGATCCAGCATGGGAAAAACAGCAGCGAAAGGTAAGTTCAAACTTATATCAAATCTTCTATTAACAGGATAAAGAAAATTTTTAATAATAGTTGTTCAAAATTATTTGATTTGATTCTGCTGCTTAAACTATCTAAAATTCCATTCAATATTATATTAATCTAGTATTAAAGAAAGTTGGATATCTTAAAAATTGAAAAAGATAAAAACTTTTATATCAAGACTATTTGAAATTAAATTAACATTTTAAAAATATGTAATATTAGAAATAATTTAATATCTCTCGAAACTCGTGTAACTGATTGAATAGTAGAGTTTTACGATGTTGACATTCCTATAAATGATATTTAATATCACAATATTATCATATATAGATTTAAAATTTCGATTATGGAATTTGTTTTTCGATCGTAAACTATAGAATGGGAGTCTGAGATCTCCAAAAAACCAAACCTTTTAAAAATAGTTTTTAATTATTTTTTCTAGTATGAATTATATTCATTTTAGTTTTCTTTACCTTTCATTTGTTGCCTTCAGCACAAAATTATTTAGTTTTTCAAAGCAGATTATCTCCTTACTCCCATTTGATTATGTATGTTTCATTTAAATTTTCTCATTTAGAATTGTGCTAAATAATTGCATTTATTTAGCTATAAAATGGCAGTCTATGAGCTGTCTAAATTTTCAAAAATATTAATGTTTTTTTTTTTTTTTTTTTCCTGACTGAATATCAGGAATATATTTCCGTAGATTACTTCAAAGGGGAGTACCACCTTTTTCTTGTACAATAAATAAGTAGAATATATCTCAATCAATATATTAAATTTGATTACATGATAACAAAAGAAAAAAAAAAAATGTTGATGGGGAGATAACTAGATAAATAACTAGATAGCTAGCTTATTAGAAAACAAGGAGAGTGAATTGAGGTTATCTATACCCTGATACCCACTTTATATAAGTTAACGGATTGTTAATATTATGAAGTATTAAATAATGCTTAGAATTAAATTATTATTAGAAGAATTAAATAATGCATTAAAGAATGCTTAGTTGTATATATAAATTTACCAAATAGATCATTATGACTGAAATGACATGCAAGTACAAATTTATACGGAAAGAAAAGTGAATTTATATTCCTGAAAGATAAGCAAATAATTTTTTAGAAACTTCAGTGTGAGTAAAATCCAATTAACTTCAGTGTAAAATAGTACAATGAAAATCCATTTAGTTGCTGTAAAAAAAATTATAAAGTTGATTAAGGCTGTTGTATATAAGCCTTTTACCTAGATTCTTATTTTTCATCTTTTTGATGAAAATCAAAAATTATTTTTTAAATAAAATCAATTCAAGAATTTTTCATTTTGTTTCATCATTTTTTACACCATGTTTCTACATTATGAATTATATATCAAACATTGGAATAAAACTACTGAGAAATTATATGAAATAAAAAGAAATGAAACTTTAAATTGGATTGTTATTACTTATAGAATTCTACAAAATACGTTTTATGTGAGAAATATTTATGGTAATTAAAATAATTTACCAAACAATATCTCTAATTGGAATCTATCAATAAATAGAAAAAGAAGAAATTGCATTAAAATTCACTAGGTAATAAATATGAGGAATAGCTGACTAACAAATATCGAATTTCAGAAATCGATAGATAAAGCGATTATATATATATACTATATCTGTATATGCTTCGAAACTATTATACCGGTTTCGAACTTCGGCTATCCCCAAGTTATATATCGATATTGATGCTCTGATTCGCCAATCAACTCTAAAGCGATTATACCTATTTTGAAAATTGATATTTCGATTTTGGTTATCGAAATCGCTTTTAACATCGATATCTTAAATCGAAATTTCGTTAACGTAGCAGCAATGAAATCAGGAAGTGATTTTGGAATACGATTGATATTTGTTGATTTAGTAAAGCAAAGGCTAGTGTTTGGTTAGAATGCCTCGGGTAAAACCTTGTACCTCCGTATCATAATTTATAAATTAATACATAATTATTAAAATTCACCAAAGTTAAAAAAAAAAGAAATAATTTTAAAGAGCTCATGCTCTATAAAATACAACAGAGATTTAGGATTAATAATTTGAACCAATCATATTAATTAAATATTGTTGAATTACTAACAATTCTCCTCTGAATTAAAAAAAACAAATGTGAGGTTGTCATATAATTGATATTTACTTTAGTAAGATACAAATTCGTAATCCAGTTGGTGATATTTTCATGTATTGAAAATAACTCCTCAAAAATTATTTAATTAAAATAAATCCGTAACTTTTAATTTAAAATTATTGATATATGTATTATTACTATTACTTAAATTACTATTGTCATGAAAAAAGATTAATTAAAAATTTATTAATTTTTATTTATTTGTGTAAGAAAAAAATTGATTTTCAATTGCTGTCTATAATTAAATCTAAATAAGAAATTTTAGGTTTTAATTTTTTTTTTTTTTTTTTTTTTTTTTTGATGAGATGGTTTTATTTTTAAATTGAGAAGAGGGGAAAAAAAAAATACTATATTGAGTTTTGTATCGATGGCTTACAAATAAATATTGTGGAGTAGACTGGCTTCCTTCTTTTGCAAAACGGAACTACGGCGAGCCTTCTCCAATATTTCATGCTCCACAAAATTTTAATGGACCCCATTTGGTACACTTTCATGTACCGTCTTCACTTGAAGCGCCCGCGGTGTTCAAGGTCACGGTGATGATCAAGGGCAGTGAACCATATGATCATTTGGAAGGGGATGTGGTGTTATGTGTTCGGATATTTAACTTTGCTCCGAGATATGAATCGCGACAGGGCCACTCGACTTTATTACATGAATCATCCTTAGTTGGAAGAAGAAAATTGGTTCTTAGAAGCACGAACTCTATTTTATTTGCTCGAGTTTTCTTCCCTCTGTAGCGGGTGCTACGTGATACGGTTTTGAATTGATATGGATTCGTAGTGGTGGATTCAATATCATGTCGACTATGTCCATTGTCTTTGATTATGATCTTAAAATTTGAATGTATGTATGTATATATATATATATATATATATATTTAAAGGGAAACATAAATTGTTATCAATCGCATATTGCATTCGTGTGCCTCCTTTTCATCCAAGTCGTGAATTTACAAAACTATTTACGAAATCAACGTAATATTAAATATGCACAAGGCGGTGTATTCCACCCTTCCTCCTCCATTTTTATACGATTGTTGTGAATAATTGATATTGTTGTGATTAAATAATATTTTTAAATTGCTATTATCCTACGATGACGATTTGCCAGATTTACGGAGAGCCTTATTTGCCTAGCAACTTCTATCTCCTGCTTTGTGAGTGAGAGCAGTTTCTTAAGCTTCAAGTTTATTGATTACATAGAAAAAGAGTAAGATATATATAATTAAATATTAAATAAAATATTATGCTTACATAATTTTTTTGTATACTATTATATTTTTTAAGAAGGTAATAAAAAAAAAAAAATAAACAATAGAAAACAGACCCCCTCCCCCATTCCCCGAGTAGTGTTAATTGAGTAACAGCGTTCGTTGGTGCAGCCCACATTGGACTGCTCACAGGGACATGGTCAACACGACGCAATTAAAAAAAATAAATGAAAAGAAAATTAGCTTTTATTTGATAAATTTTTCAAAGAACAAAAATCAAGCGCTTAAGTTATTTAAATGCATGGACTTTAACCGAAATTCATATTTTTTTTATACATTGATTATTGATAAGTACGGGGCCTGAATGGCCGAGTGGTTAGCGGCCTGGCGCTCGGTACCACAGGTTTCGGGTTCGAGTTCCGGCGATGCCATGGATGTTTGTAGTGGTTCGAAATGCATTTTAAACCATAGGTCCCGGTCTAACAGGATCGTAGAGCGTTTCAGGGTTATTGTTACTCCCGCGTACGTAGCTTATCTTCAGGCTTCACGCACCACCTGGGTAGTGCTAAGTGAGTAACGTCGGTGCAGCGCTTGTCTTAAGGCATCAAAGACAATTGTCTAAGTGTTTGCCAGCTGCATTAGAACAACAACAAAAAAAAAAAAAAAAAAAATTATTGATTACTC
The DNA here is from genome assembly GCA_021605095.1 of Caerostris extrusa. Taxonomy (NCBI): domain Eukaryota; kingdom Metazoa; phylum Arthropoda; class Arachnida; order Araneae; family Araneidae; genus Caerostris; species Caerostris extrusa. The sequence goes on from BPLR01014154.1 coordinate 6,990, forward strand.
TTTGTATAGTTATCGTAGACGTTAGCAAATTTCAATTCCTGCTTATCTCGATATTCTTGCTCACAATAACCACTCTTTGCTTTGTGTGAATTATTTATAATTTAATGAAAAAAAGTTATCTTTTGCAGCATTGCTAATTTAAAAAGAAAGAGAGAGAAAAAAAAAATCTGGTGCAGTTGATCACCTAAGAGATCACAGCCACTAATTTTAAACCTGAAAGGAGCCAATTGTGTTGTATCAGCTGCTCCAGGCAGTTCGTGCTCGAAGAGACCGAAATAAAAATGCTGGTCGTCTGCTTTGGAGGGGAAATTGGGTCAGCGGGTCTTCCTATTAGCAGGTGGAAGGGAAACAAGAAAAAAGAATATCTAATGAGATGTGTTCCTCACTCGTTCCACAGATTGTTTTGTATTTACTTCAAAATTCTATATTACTTTTTTCCTCTTTTTGTAATGTTCATTAGATTTCGTTTTATTTATAATTAATATACGCTATTAAATTTCCAGTTTGTCTGTGGATTAGTGAATGGCCTGCTGTAATTTGCGATAAAACTGAATGGCTTCGCAATATAAAATGAGCAAACATTCAGAATAATGGTGTTGATAAGTGATTATATGAATGTGATTTTTTTTTTTCAATCCAATTCTTAAAGGAAAATTTTCATAAAAATAAATTATTCATTAAAATCCAGGCGATGGCAAGGATTCGAGTGTTTCGGAATCCACTTTAAACTGTTGGTCCCAGTCTGTTTAGCCCTCGTGTGCACAAGATGACCGTAGAGCGGCAAACCAATCTACATTAAATTAAATAAATAAAAAAAAAAAAATTCATTTTATGAGACTCGTTGAAATGGCAGTATTTATTTTATTTGGCATTTATTTAATGCTCGGGGAGTTTATTCTAAATCTCACATAAATATCTATGAAAATTAATAAAATAAAACACGGGATTGAAAACTAGTTTAAGTAATGTAATTGTTTTCAAAGAAATGCATTTCTTTAAACTATTAAAATGCTTTTTCAGTAAGTTATAAATCTATACATTCGAATTAAATATCAGGCTGCCGCCCGACTCATGGCCCAGTGGCAACGTGCCCCGTTGGTGAGCATTAGAGCTGAGGTTCAATCCGCGGGTGGCTTTGTTGTAAGCACTGTTTCAAAATACGAGGAGACTCGATGGCGTCTGTGATGTTCATCTTCCCTCGTTAGTCAGACTACCTGGTGGGAGTTTCCGGGTTTTCTCCTATTGGATACTCAAATGCAGGATAGTTGTCCCTAAAAGTCTTCAGGAAGGTACTGTCCTCCTTCTTCAGCGTCACGGAGCAGAAGTCAGACTTCTAACAAAGGGTGCTCCATCAAAAATAGAAGCAGCACCCGTCTTCCCTCCTTCCATGAGGGATACGACAACAACATATAATGCTACCTTCAATGAGTGATAATTATTAATTTATCCATGTTTTGAACTATATATATTTTGACTGACAATAAATACTTTTGGTAGAATTTCTGATTTAACTTCTTTTAAAGAATTAAATGCACAATTTAACTTTATTCATGCATTCCAAAATTCTATGCATCAAATCACTTTCGAAGTAGAAGGAAAAAAATACATTGCAAGCGTTTATGTATTTTAAAAGAAGGCTGTGATAAAAAAAAAAAAACGTTGTGTGCGTAAACTTAGCGATGAGGCATTTGGTTCGGTGACATATTCGCGTGACATAGCTACCTATGCCGCGTTTCGAGAAATTGGTGCAATGTTAAATGTAAATTCAATCCTGTGTATACGTGTCTATAAAACTAAATATATATTATCAGTTTTGGTTGATTTCGAATGTGTACTGTTAAGTTATTCAACTTAAATTTGAAATATTTCTTTCGAGTATACAATTTTTACAGCATAAAAATAATTCACGCGCTCACACACACATAAATAATATTTTCCTAATAAAAATAAATTTACAATAAATTTTCTTACTCTTAAGAAGAATCGAATCTTAAAATAAATAATATATTTAACCGGCTGGGCTGATATAAGGGTTATCGATACAGTTATTTAATAATTACTCAATTATGTTGTTTAAGTTTTGTTTTAATTAGATGCTTTGCGTAATTTAAAAAAATATATATTATTACAACTGACATTTTCAATTTAATATCTGATTAATGACCTGCTTAATTGTGCAAAATTGATTCGTAGCTACTTCTTCAAAGAAAATATAATAATAATTATATTTTTTATAATATATAATAATTATTAAGTATAATAAAGCTCGTGAAAGAAATTTAAAAAAATTTTCAATATTGAAAATGAAAGCCTGATGGGCGAGTGGCTAGTGCTCTGGCGCTCGGTACCACAGGTTTCGAGTTCGAGTCCCAAAAAGATGCCATGGATGTTTGTAGTGGTTCGGAATCCACTTTAAACCGTAGGTCCCGGTCTATAATAGAATCGGAGGTAGTGTTACTCGCGTCCGTAGCATATCTTCAAGCTACACGTGCCCCCTGGGTGGTGTTTAAATAGTAACAGCTGTGCAGCCCTTGCTTATGGCATAAAGATTAATTGTCTCTTTATTGCCAACTGCATTTGAAATATATATTGAAAATGGAGAAGGAAACCATGTACCCACTTTCCCCAAAACAATACCTATAATTTTATGGGTAATAAAAAATATATATAAATAAAAATTTATTTTTGGAAAATATTTTCTAAGACATTAATTATTATTATTATTTAAAAAGACAACCGTCATCAGAAATACGCGATTCTATTTCGAAATGAAAACTTTGCATGAAGTCAGATTTGTTTTTGTTATTACAGATCTTTGAAAATTCTTTGCGATCTTTATGGAATTGTTGACACTTCTTTAGGGAAAAAAAAAGTTATTTCGAGAAATGAAAAAAATTTATTTATTATTATTTTTTTTTAATTTACCGAAATCATTTCAGCAATTCTTGTTTGAAGAACTGTTGTAAAATGTGTCAGAATGTCTAATCCTCTTATGGTATTGATAATATTTTTTAAAAATCTCTATAAGCAGTTTGGAATTGAAGCTTCGACAGTAGTCTTGAAATATATACTCCGCAGATTTAAAAAGAAGAGACGAGGAATTAGAAGCATGTCAAACTATTTACAGGATTGGCAGCATATCTGTCGCGTGGTTTTGAATGCTTCTCTTGATAGTCTGGCACTTTTATTTTTAGAACTTTTTCGTTTGTGCGAGTTTTACTGATGATTGTTCAGATTCAAGATCAGATTGTGAATATGTCTGGATACTATTTAGTTTCTCTTTATCTAATCCGTAAAATTGCAAACGGAACAGAAATGTACATTAGTAACGAACAAATAAATAAGTATTATTATAAATGTACTTCTGAGAGAAAGAGAAATTTTCAAAAATAAATTGTTATCTATTAATAATAATTAGCATGCATGCATGTTTTTTTTTTTTTTTTTTGTTTTATTTTTCAAGCGTTAATTTTAATTCATTAAAAATATATAAAAAATTTCATGTTGTTTTCATGAGGAAAGGAAATTATTCAAATAGATATATGAAATAATTATTTGAAGATAAAAAGTGTCTCAATAAAAAATATTTTAATGGATGTTCTCTTTTCACATGCTATAATTACACAATTTATTTATCTCTTCAAATTTTAATATAATTTATAGAGGGGTGGCGACAGAACCCGGAAGTCAGAAAAATCAGGGCCAGGAAATTTTATTGATCTAAAAAAAGTCAGCGAAATTCGTAAAAATATCTAAAAATCAGGAAAAATCGCGGATTAGAGCATTTCGCGCCAAGCATACAATCAAATTCAAGGCTGTCCAACCTGCTGGTCCTATGTGACCAAGCATGAAAGCTTATATTTCTTTAAAACAGTGATATTCTTATGTAATCATCATATTTATTTTTGAAATTATAACATGAAAATATTTTAAAAATAATAAAATTATAGAAATTTTCTTTTATTTAAATATTACATTGCATTTCCTATTTTATTTTCTAAAATATTTTTTATTTCAGTGATTTAAACTTCATCTGCTCACTAATTCAGAGATCTCTCAAAGGAAATGAAAGTTTATAATACAAATTTTTTTTTTTATTCGTGGCGTGGTTTCATCTTGGATTATTTTATTTTTTGCTTGTATGCTTAATAAATTAGTAATATTTTATCTATGAGCAGAGACAATACCTTCGCTCCCTATAAATACCAGCGGCCTGATAGCCAATTGACTAGCGCTCTGGCCATTGGTACCACAGACTTCAGGTTTGAATCTTGGCGGTGGCATGTATGTATGTTAGTAGTTCGGAATCCGCGTTAAAGTGTAGGTCCCGGTTTAATTAGCCTAAAGAGTGCACAAAATAACCGTAGAGTGACAAACCAAACCTACAAATACATTCAGAGGAACTAAAAGGTTCAGACATACAGATTCAGCAACTCAAGCTCTTCATATCTTGTAAAACTGCTTTTGCTTTAAAGATAAGGTAAAAGCGCTGAAGTATTCATTTCGCAATTCCATTATTTGTTATTGCTATTTATATTCTATTTTCTAACCGTAAATAATAATTTTCTAAATCCTATAAGAAAATGCTGCTCAAATTCATTTTTATTGAGGTTGATAACTTCTCCAAAAATTTTATGAGTAACGTATTAAAAAAGATTTGTGCAATAAATTATCTCGAATTTGTAAATAATTTGTCAGTCAGTCGTACGCATAATTCACTGCTACAGGTATGCTCCTAAGGAAAAGATGAATCGCTCACCGTACGGATAACCTGATCCAGTTTCGTAACAGGCTTAATTCCGTAGTCACGCGTTTAACTCGGTTTCTCTGTAATAACTGGTTGGTGAGTAATGCAGCGAACCCAATTGCTGGTTTTTATTGCAATTGAATATCGCCAGTGTGTAAATTCGCGTTTGTTTTGAAATGAAGATACTTTTTAGTTACTTCCGGGTTTTTTAGAAGGTTAAAGAAGGAGTGGGGGAGGAAGAATGATTCATTAATTTTTATCTCAATATCTTGACCGGTGTTGTAGGTTTGGGAATTTCTGATTTATAAGGTCATCAATCCGTAATTGTGGTTTAGTTGGCCGCAGTTACGAATTTGATTTCGGATTGTAATAATTAACTGTAAAAAAAAAAATTAGATTGCCAATTACGGAAATAGATTTGGTTATTTTTGTAACTAATTTGTATAGTAGGTATAATTTCATTGTTTTCTAGGTTGAAGTAAATAACGTCATATATTTCAAATTTGCTGGAAAAAAAGATGCGAAAAATATAATAAAACTATTGGAAAAATCACCTTTGTTAATGACTCTCAAAGCCTTGGATAATTGGTGACATTAATCCAGATTTCGAAAAGATTTTTTTAAAGCATAAATTAATATTATAAATTAGTTATTCGTTTATTTCGCCTGAATGGCGGAGTGTCTGGCGCTCGGTGCCACAGGTTTCGGGTTCGACTCCCGGCGGTGCCATGGATGTTTGTAGGAATCCACTTTAAGCCGTAGGTCCCGATCTCCTATGACTGCAAGAGCGTCACGGAGCAGAAGTCAGACTTCTACCTACGGGTGCTCCATCACAACAGAAGCTGCACCCCTCTTCCCTCCTTCCATGAGGGACACAATAACAACAGTTATTCGTTTACATTTTTTATTGAGATATTTGATGAATTTATTTATTATTTAATTATTAATGTAAGATTTAATTTTTAAATTAAAGTTCATTTAAATTTTAATAAAGTCTCGAATGCAATTGATATTGAGTTATCAATCCAAAGAATGCATTCTCGTGCCAATGTTTCACACTACCAAAAGTGTTTTTAGAAATCTTAGTTAAAAGTTAATTTCTTATTTGATTAAAAATCAACAATGAAAAAAAAAAAAATCAGTACTTCATCGTACTTCTAATTACAGAAGCTTGATGCTCGATGGAGAAGCATAAAGGAATACGAAACATTTTGTTAAGAGTAAGATTCCGAAATTTATGCTAAGTCACGTAGTGCATGAATCGCCAGGCATAAATTCTGTTTGAATTTAATGCAGTCTATTATGCTGTCTAATATTAAGACCACGGTGTGTTTGTTGTAAATTATTTTTGATTAAGAATTTCGTATATTAAATAATTCGTTGAGATAATGAAAGTCTTATATATATTTTTTGCGGCATAAGCATTTGCTTCCTGGACTGAAAAAAATTTTCTTTTATTAAAAAAAAATTATTCACTGTTGTTTTAAAAAATTTCAAAATAAATCTAAAATATTAATTTTCGTCTTCTGGCGCATTTAAATCACTTAAAATTTCCATCATTCATACTTCGTGAAATTAGTAATTTTTTTTTCTTTTCCCACAAAAGGCTGCAATTCTTTTCGAAAGTAACAAATCACTGTTTAGAAAAAAAGTGATATTCTTATACGTTTTATTACCCAGGTGAAAAACATCTTTGCCATTCATTCTCTTTGACAAATTATCAACTCTTCAAGCAGCTGAAAATCTCATTTCATTCATAAAATGCTTATTCTACAACCTTGCTAATATAATTAATTTTAAGTCCTGATTACAAACGAATGGTTATAAAAGAAAGACCATCTTTACAAAATAGAACAAAAAAGTAAATTCAAACTAAACATAAAACTTTACCTCTAACGTTTTCATAGTTGAAGAAAAAAAGTCGGTTCTACCGGTAATAATAATTAAAATCGTTTTTAATTTGTAGACATTTTTTATTATTGAAGCACAGAAAACTGTGACTTTTTAATGGTTAAAGAAAAAAAAATTTTATCGTATGCTCATAATCTGTCTAATATATCCAATATTATCTATAATTACAAAAAAAAAAAAAAAAGACTTAACTTACTACATTCATTATTAAAAACATTAGGCTGATTAATATTAAGATATGAAGTAATTTTTTATTTGCATAGATGCTTACTCAAGTTAAAAATTATTTCGATTTTTCATATAGCACCAGTAGTTTAAAAACTATACGATTAATGATTTTTAATTAAAATCACTTCGAATTTTTTACTTGTTTCGATTGTTATTTCCTTTGAGTATTTACGGGAATGACTTATAGTCAAACAATTAATCAAATATTTTCATTGAGATAGATAAATTGGATAAATAAAAGAGTTGTAAAATTAAATGCAGCTACTATTCTAAGCACGAATCTGCTCCAGGTGAACTGGTTCAAATGCACGACTTGAGTGATTTTTGAGACTAGATTAAATCGCTAACTTTGCATTTGATTCGGCGAGAAAAAGTTTTATGTTTAGTTTGAATTTACTTTTTTTGTTCTATTTTGTAAAGATGGTCTTTCTAACCATTCGTTTGTAATCAGGACTTAAAATTAATTATATTAGCAAGGTTGTAGAATAAGCATTTTATGAATGAAATGAGATTTTCAGCTGCTTGAAGAGTTGATAATTTGTCAAAGAGAATGAATGGCAAAGATGTTTTTCACCTGGGTAATAAAAACGTATAAGAATATCACTTTTTTCTAAACAGTGATTTGTTACTTTCGAAAAGAATTGCAGCCTTTGTGGGAAAAGAAAAACATTACTAATTTCACGAAGTATGAATGACGGAAATTTTAAGTGATTTAAATGCGTCAAAAGACGAAAATTAATATTTTATATTTATTTTTACTGGAAATAATTGTTTGTGGGTGGATTCTAATTTTTTAATTAATAATAAAAGCAAACAAATATTAGAATTAAAACTATTCTTTGTAATTGATTAGCGTCATATATTTGTGATGTGATTATTTGTTTTATAAACGTCATTTCGTCGACCATATTTGTGTATAAGAATTTTTTTTAATAATATTTTTAGATCGTTCATTTTTAAAGAAAATAATGCCTGAAAACTAAGAATTATAAAAAGAAAAAAAATAATAATAAAGATTTAAAAAAAAAAAAAAAAAAAAAAAAAACTACGATTAATACGATTTGATTTTTCTTGTAGTTTCATCATTTGCATTTTTTATGTTTTTCCTCATATAAAAGATGCTTTGAGATATACATGTGCATAAATTACGATTTTAGAAAATGCTGACTTAGCTGTAAAAAGATGTATTACTTTTACTTTTTTTTTTACCTCTATACTTGCATTAAAACTAAATACAGTTACAATAAAAAAAAAAAAAAAATATTTCGCTTCAAATAATAATTTTTTAAAAAAAATTATACGTTTCCAACCTTATCTGAATAATTTTTTTTTTTAAAAAGTGAATGAAATTTTTATTTATAGAAACGGGTTAGATTCTTACAAAAATTTGAAAATCATGCTGATTTCTATTTTTAATTTTGAAGTGAATTTTTAATTATTTATTCACTGAAAGTTTACAAAGCAGTTTTAACCGATAATATTTTTTATTTTATATTGATGCTGTTAATATGTATATTTTCACAACACGTAGGTGTTGTTAAGAAGCACTTGAATATTTTATTACTTTACTAAATATTAATCTGTTAACTATTTAAGGCACAGATAGATTCTTTTGTGTTAAAATTATTATATTTCTTTCCCTTCACTTTCTCTTGTTTCAGATTTTCATTTGTCATCCCTACAAATCTTGGAATTTATTTTCGAAATGACGGAATTGGTTATTGCAATGTACAAATATGTACACACCTGCAAAAAAAATTGTTTTGAAACATTTGTAGATTGATTCGGCGTAGAAGTTTGTGTGCCGTTTCCGAGAAATAGAAGTTATTTATTACAATTAGGAAAAAACTGATTTAAGTGCACGGCGAATTTTTCTGTCAAATTCGTTTCTGAATTGATCGCTGTATGTCACGTTCAGATATTCCGTGAAAGAGTTTTGAATTATTCTTATTACTTATTCCTATTTTACTTAAGTTACCAAAGTTGATCCTCAAAAAAATTCCCTGTTGATTTTCTTTATTTATCTAAACTTCGAAAATAAAAATATTTCATATGCTTATTTATTATATAATTGTAATTTACGATGCAGATACAATTTGTAACAGCAGCCTAACATGTTTAAAATAATACGATTCTATTAGTAAATGACGTTTCTATATCGACCTTGTTAAATTCACGATATGAGGATGAAAACATATAATAATTATTGTTATTAGTATATATATATATATAAATGCACATAATTCATAGCAAATTCTCCAAAAGAAAAAATTTAAAAATTGCCACGTGCCATTCAAGAATTATTACGAATTTGGAGGTCATTAGATCACGAGATTTGATTGAAAGCTGATTAATTGCGAGATAGGGAATCTGCTAAACAGGATGGTTTCAGATACAAAAATATCTCCGAAAAAAAAAATGAAATACAATTAAATATATTTGACAAATATTTTAAAGTAAATAACAGTTACAATTTAAAATTATGTATTCGAATGCAATAGTCAGTTAATATTTTCGTTTTAAATTAAAAACTGCTTTGTGTTTGAGTACAATATTGTTTTTAAATAGCATGTGATCTATTTTTCTATATAAAATGCAAGACTCTAAAAACTTTTTATTTTATCTGCTGTCATTAGCTGCTAAAATACAAATTAATTATAATCGATCGATATACAGGTTACACGTAAAATTTAGAATTTAATATATTCGATTTCGATTAAAATTTAAGATATCTTAAGAGCAAAATGCACAATAGCAATCTTAAACAAAGAAAGAAAAAGTATCAGTAAATCATATTCAAGCAATAAATTATATTCATCAGTTATCGTTTAAAACTGAAAAAGAAAACGGAATAAGTAAAATAAATAAATACATAGAAAAAACAAACTAACTATGGAATTCTAAACGATTTTATATTTAAAAAAAAAAAAAAATACATGTATAAGAACAGAGTTCCAAACGATTTTATAAAAGCACGTAAAAAAAAAAAAAAAATGACATTAAACAGAATATGGTAAAGAAATTTAAGTAAACGAATAAAAATAGCTCTTGAAAGAAATTTAAAAAAATATAAACCAATAAAAAACAAAATATTGAAAGTGGTCCAGGACATCGCTGACTCTCTCCCCAACACAATATTCATATTTTATGGGTAAAAAAAGCTAGAGTAAGAAATTTTAATTGTTACTATCTTTTCCCCAGTAGAACAGAGCAATTTTAATTGAAATCATTATCATAAGGAAAAAAATCGCAGATAGGAAGTGACTCAAAATTGTTAAATGTATATTGCGCTTTATTACTAAAATTCTATTTGTGGTTTTCTCAGATGAAGCATTAAAAAAACCCACAAATAAAAAATTTTTATTTCAAAAAAACTCAAATGTTTCGTTTTAACGATAAAAGTTTATATATTGAAAAATTAACTATAAAAAAATTATTCTTTTTCTTATAATTGTGTGATACACATGGGAAATTTTCTTACTCAGTTCAGAGCTACTGTCGTAAAACTATATATATGTGTGTATATATGTATATATATATATATATATATATATATATATATATATATATATATATATATATATATATATATATATATATATATATATATATAATTCTTAATAATGATAAATATATGTTCAAAAATTAAGGTTTTATTAATTATGTATTTTGATGCGTTTAAAAATTAAATATGCTTTTCAAAATACTAACTTGCACTTAATATACGTTGTTCATATCTATATATATCATTAAGTTTCAAAAGCAATTTAATACAATATTTATAAATATTGTTGACTATGGGCTGTCATTGTATTCTAGTAAAAAGTAAATTATGTTCAAAATACCAATTCTAGATTATATATATTTCCCTCTTCTGTTGTTCAAGAATACAATTTTAACATTCTCTATCATAAAGAGTATTATTTAAATTGAAATACTCTAGAATTTGTGACAATGACTAGAGTTTAGATAACAAAACTATAAAGTTATCAATAAAATAAACTTGAGAAAGGAAATGAATTTTTAACAATCCCTGAATTCATGGAATGCCATTTAAAACATTCATTAAAACATGGAATGTCAATTAAAACGTGCATGGAAGATTCATTAAAGCGTGGAATGTCATTTAAAACGTGCTTGGAACATTCATTAAAGCGTGGAATGTCATTTAAAACATTCATGGAACATTAAAATTGGAACATTTTAAAACGTGGAATTAAAACATTCATTAAAACGTGGAATGTCATTTAAACATTATCTCAAATCCCAAATTGAACTATAATATACTTTTAATGTAAGCTGTCTTGATAATTCTGCTAAATATTCTGAATATCAAAAGCAAATAAAGTATCTTAATTTTACTTTTACCAATATAAGAAGATTAATCATCTAAAGATAGCTTGATTAATGTTAACAGCAGCGGAATTTTCGAAGATGATGAATTATTTAAATGGAAGGTAAATATATAAGTGAAAAATGGAAAGAAATAATTAAATAAAAGTGTAAAAAGCTTGGCCGAAATATTCTAAACAATTCCAAGTAATTCTGCTATTTAAAAATGTTGAGTAAGACATAATAACTTTTTTTAAAATTGAAAAAAAAAAAAATTCAAAACGCATTCAGGATTGTCACGAAATACTTTTTTAAGAAAAAAAAAGAAATATATGTATTTCATAGCATAATAAAAGTAAATATTTAAAACAAGTCTTTTTACAACGAAACGGTGGAATGGAATTTCGTCAAAGGTCGAGAACTACTTGTATCCAGTTTGGAATTAAAAAAAAAAAAAAAAAAAAATTAGAATTTACCTTGGGTTTGGTTTCCAGCACTGCTTTGCCATTTTCCGTGCCTACAATACAGCACATCCGCATGATGGTGGCGTCCCTACTATTCTTTGTCATATTTCATTCTTGAGTGAGAGCGTTCTGTTAAAGATGACTTAGACTTTGTTTTATCCGAGTTGAGGCAATATTTAATCGGTTCATTTCCTTTCAGTTCCATATTTTTCTATCGTTTTCTATCTTTTATTTTAATTTTTTTTTTTTTTTTTTTATTTATCGTTTGTTCTCTTTCATATTTCCTCCTTAGGTTGACTCATCAAGTTAAAAAGAACAAAAAAAAAATTTGATAATAGATTTTATCACCATTTCTATTTTTTTTACGTGAAAGGAATACGCAGTATGACATGTTAGAATATTGACCTTTCATATCAGAAGGTCGGTGACAAACGTGTTTGATCAGCAAAAGAAAAATTTATGACGTTGTTGTGCTGAATGACTTTCCTAAGCGGTATTTTTACCTTATCATCGTTTAATTAAAGAAAATCATTATAGAATTTTGATGTAGTTTATTTCAGTTGAAACCGGTGAGTGGATTTCTATAAGATTTATAGCAAGTTTTAATCGCATCATAAAAATATAAAGTTTAAAAAAAAAAAAAATTCCGAAAAAAAGTGTTAAGGGGGCTTGTTTTTTAAGTAATTATTGTGTTACAAATTTAAAATATAAGCGATATTTTGAAAGGAAAATATAGAATATTTTCTATAATTTTTTATTTATTAGTATTATTTTGAAAAATTAATATTTTTTCCATAATAACTTAGCATTTTAAAAATTTAATTAAAATTTAGATAAATTTGTATTAAAATATGTTTAAAATAATTTGCTTTTAAAAAACTAAATGCTCGTTTTCAATAGTTCAAAATGGGAAAAATTCATTTTAAGGATGTTTAACTTGATGTATTTTTAATTAAATATAAATTTTTTAATAAGAATAAAGCACAAATTAGTAGGTGCGTATGGCATTTGTATCTGCATTTATTGATCACATTTACGCCATTTTTATTCATTGTTAAATAATAAAAATTCCAGTAGAAAATCATTCGTATTAGATTTAAAAAAAATAATAACAGATGTTTTCAGCAAATTTCAACCATGTTTTTATTGCTTGTTTATGTTCTGAACTTTTAAATTTTATTGTAAAAAAATTGTTAACCTTTATTTATTTCTTCCAGATGTTTTAAATTCTCTATCATAACTTTATTGAAAGATGTCTACTGTGATAATTTTTTTTTTTGTTCCTTTTCATGAAAGTCACCTTCAAAGTTGTGCACGTGAAATTATATCAAATGTTTCACAATTACAGCACGTGCCTTTAAACTGATAATTTTTTTTTTTAATTATTCTATTGTCAGATAAATGGGTTCTTTTTTTTTTGTTGTTGTGAATTTTAATGATAGAAATTTTTTTTTATTTTCTATTAAATTGAATATGGTAATATGATATCTAACACCAAAAACACATACACGCATACGTATTATATCGAATAATTTTTTAATAAAAAAAGTAAATAACGAATTTAATTAATTATATTACAAGTATTTTAGCATTTGATTGGATTTTTGTAGTAAACAAGTACAAAGGTGATATATATAGATTTGCTAAAAAATACTTGTATTATATTATCTAAACAGACTTGCACATTTTATTGTATTATTTAACAATTCCATCTATTTTATTGAAAACTATTTTAAATAGGCCATGTTTGAGCAACAAATATCGTGTGTGTGTATATATATATATATATATATATAATTTGGGAATCTTGCATCAAAACGTTATTGTCTCCATCCTGAGTTAATTCCATTGAATTTCTGATCTCGTTTGCAATTAGTAAATAAAATAATAAAATAGTTTTAAAATATTTAACAGTTAATTTCATCTTCATGTCTTCTCTCTATCATGCCCCAATGTTAGTCTTTAATGAAGAAATACCAATCATGTTTCTTAAATAAGCCGGATATATGACGAGGCAGAATGAATGAAAAAAAAAAAAAAAAAAAAAAAAAAAAAAAATGACGAACCGCGATTTGTGCATCCTTGTTATAGATTAAGGAAACGAATATTTTCTTACAGAAATATATTTATTTTTACATAATAAACATAGAAATTTTAACATATATTTCCCATTATGATGAAATCACGCTATCAATAATCTATAGATAAGTTCTAGTGCAATCAAATTATATTAATACGATATAACTGTGACTGAAGCGAGTTTTAATGTTTATACAAGTAACGTGATGTCTCGATGTGATGATAATAGAGAGTTTTTGCATACTGTATTTTTATCGTCCGATATTTTTCTCCCTAGCGCGCATGCTCGTAGGAAACATTATTACAGATACGCATGCACAATTTCCTATGAGCATGCGCGCTAGGGAGAAAACAATATCGGACGATAAAAATACGGTATACAAAAACTCTCTAATGACTAATCTAATTTGAGGTTGATGAAAATCCGTTAAATAATTCTGTATTTAATTTATAAGAACGGATTAACGAATGCATAAAATAATGTTTTGTTACCTTATAGAGGGGGAAAAATGAAAACAATTTAGTTTTTAAAAAAATTATTTGCCTTTCAGAAATTATTCTTCATACTACGAAATTAGACACGCAGAAAAATAAATTATGTTAATAATCTACTTGGTTATTATTATTTGTAAAATAATTCATTATTATTAATTTATTATTAAAATAATTCTTTAAAATTAAAAAATTAAATGCAATATTTTTTAATATATTTCCATTTAGGTATGTATTTAGAGAACAAATTTAGGTAAATTTTTAAACGTTTCATCTAATTCTAATAATAAAAAAAAATTTTGAAGAAATTTATAAATTTAATCAATGCTTAAAGCTCGCTTCTAAGAATTTAATGTTTTTTTCACAAAATATAACTAGAAATTTGATTAAAAACACAAAAATGGAATACGATATAAACAATAAATAATAAATTTCTCCTTTATAATGCAAAAACTATATATATTTTTTTATTCTCTTTACAAAAAAGAAATCGATTTCTTTAAAGTATTTGAAAAATTCTATAATAAACAGCAAAATTACCTGTTGAACGAGAATAGCTCCCATGATGACCGCATTCGAAAATTGAGGATTTGGAATGATTTCCTCCACCAATTACTTCACCGATAGCTTACTTTAAACTTTCTTTTATTCTCATAGGCAAGCTTTTTCTCACTATTGGGGAAAAAAAGAAAAAAATTCTACTGACGGCTCAAGTCTAATAATCCCGTAGCATCAGCAATGATTTTTGAACATGAGGTGATTACTGAGTGCTTACATAAACCTTTTTCTGTTTTTTACTGCCGAAATAAATGCTGTTTTACTGGCTGAGAATCGGGAAGTATTTGCGTTGTGTTATTTACACCGATTCTAAGAGTTCTATTGAGGCTCTTTACCAGACATGGTCACCCTTAGGTTTTAAAGTGTATGACACTATATATTCTCTTTTGAAGTTGTAGAAATTTTTTGAAATCTTATTTGTTCGACATGGTCACCCTTAGGTTTTAAAGTGTATGACATATTTCTTTAGAAGATAGGAATTTTGAAACGAGACATGTTCAGATAACGGCAAAAGGCAAATGCGGCAGTTTCGTTAATTAAGAATTCCTTTTTACGACGGATATAGTTTTGAAATTTGTTTGGCAAAACTTCATGAAGTGAACAAGTAGATAAGCTTTACCGCATTCGCCGTCTGTCAAAGGTTTTAAAGAAATTGATTTAAATCTAAATAAATATGGCATATACAAACTGACACGATTATGTATATTCCATATTTATTTTACGCATTCATAGCTGCAAACAGGGCCGGATTTAGATGAAAAGAGTCCCAGGCTATTCCACTTATGAAGCCCATTTCACCTCCCATTTTTAAGTTTGTAAATTACATGACAGATAATAAAATACATCATTACTGTGATATATATCATTATGTTAAATGAAACATGTTGTGATTGGTACTAATCTTTATAAAAAATGTGGCACAAAAACTTATTTGGACATTATTCTAGTATATACAAAGGAACAGACCCAATGAGCTGAACGCGTTGATCTTAACCAATGCATTTTTATGTTTCTTTATTAGTCATATGTGTAGAATTTCTCCTTATTTTCGATTCAGTGTTTTAGTTTTTACTGCTTTTAGAATAGTGTAATTCTAATTTTGCTAACAATTTGAATGTAGGCCCCTCTTGATCTTGAGGCTCTAGGCTGATGCCTAGTTAGCCTATAGGAAAATCCGGCCCTGGCTGCAACCGGCTCCAACTTATTCCACACACTATAGCGTTCCTTCCATCAAGTATATACTATCCGAATGTCGAAAGATTTAATAGAATTTATGTGAACCTATTCGGTAATGAAAATTCTAACTTACTGGGAGATATTCCCCATGTTAATCTTTGTTTCGCATATGAATTTTATGCCTTGTGTTTAAAATTTATTTTGCGCACCATTTTGACGACGATTTGCCAGATTGACGGAGAACCTTGGTTGTATAACAACCTCTATCTCGTGCTTTGTGAATGAGAGAAGTTTCTTAAGATTTAAGTCCATTGATTAGATAGAAAAGAGTATATATATATATATATATATATATATATATATATATTTATATTATTAAAAAAATAACGTATTATTAATAGCGATTCTTTGTATAAAGACTGTAACCAACCGAGTCATTAGGGGTATTAATATAAGTATTAGAGCACATACAATTTGCGAATATTTGCAGTGTGTCAGTTGTGTTCTTAGTGGAATTTATTGATTAATTAAATTTGGAAGATTTTTGATGCCAGTAAATAAAGAAATAAATTCTTTCATTAAGAACGTTTCATTTTGGAATGCTATAAGTTAATATCTTGAATGCTGGGTAAAGTATTCTGTTGGCTCTGAGTCACAATTGCAGGAGCGGATGAAGTTGCAGAATTTTTTTAGCATAGAAACAAAGCTGATGCTGTGGGTAACTTGTCTAGAATGAGTGATCTTAGGATAAACTGCTTGTCTATTGGAGTTAGAGTTAATTTTCGGGAATTTGGGACAGCCTGCAAGATGGCCGATGCCGATGCAATTAATACATTTGGAAACATCAATTTCCCTTCATTAGTACACTCCTTGTGGGAGTGCTCTTTTAAGCATCGAGGCTTAAACCCACAGTTATTAATTAGCATTGTGATGAAATTTGTTGAGCACCATTTTCTTATTTTATTCAGTATTTCTTGCTTACCTTTTAATTGGAAAAGTTTAACAGAAGCAATTTTAGTTGATTTTTAAAATTATTCTTTTGTCATTCCATTCTTTGAAATGTTACCATTTGTTTGGCCGAAATTTGTCCCCGTTGCCATAAAGAAGCACAACTTACCTTCCTTAAACAGCAAAATAACTCCATTTCTAATTACCGCAAAAGCATGTATTGTGATTTAAATTATTTTTAGTAAGCCATAACTAAAAACGCAAAGTAGTTATAAAAGAATGGTTTTTATTGTTAAAAAAAAAAAAATAAATAAATCGAAATAGTTAAAATATGTAGCATTTTAAAGGTGCTTTTCTATTTCATGTATTAGTAAAAATAATGAAATGATGGTTGAAAAAGTTAAATATATTTTCTGTAATTCTCTTATATTAACGTTGTTAACGTTTATGTAGTCGCTCTTCTTTTGATAACGTGAAATTAATTATAAATAATATTGCAAAACGATGTAAATTTAAAAAAAAATGTTCCCTACTAGAAACACATTTTTATATAGTTTCATTTATTTATACTACTTTTATTATTATTAGTTATTTTCAAAATAAATAAAAAATAAAATAATAAAGAAGAACATTAAAATGTCGAACGAAAAGTTAATGAGCCTATACTTTCAGTGAAAAATAAAATGAACAATTTTCAAAGTTAGGAACGAAGTCTATTTTCCATGCGATGTACTGGAAAAAAAAAAAAAAACATCTATTATAATTTTTAAAAACTTGGTCTTCATAAAATGTTCAAAATACTGTGAAATATATTGATCCTCTAGCTTTTATTATAAACTAGTAGAACCCGGCATTCGTTGTCCTGCCAAACACAATGCATTATAGAAAATTAAATTCATGAATATATTCTCCATGTTCCGATATATGTGCATACTAGTTTCCATGGATATCGTATACAATATGAATTACTGCAGCACCATTTGGGGCAAGTAACAATAAAGTGGATAGCGCGAACCTATTTTCCATACTCGAATACATATTACAAATTTTCATAGCGATTGGTTGAACGGCATAGAAGTTGATATATTGCAGCACCCTTTGGTGGTGACTTGTAACAAAGGAGGTAGCACAAAAACATTATCCATGTTTTGTTAAATACACACACAAAATTTCATCAAAATCGGTCCAGCCGTTTTAGGAGGAGTTCAATGACAAACACATGCACAGAAGAATTTATATACACTGATGTCCATAAATTAAGGATAATTCAGAATCACACAGAAATTGAACTCTAAAATAAAAATTTCACCTGTAGAATTATCACAGACATCTTGAAGAAGAATATGCAAATTACAGGAAACCACCACATGGAGCGGATAGTACGTCACAATGACGAGAGTGTAAGAGAGGGGTATGTAAGGAATGGTGGCAAAGAAGTAAAATTGTTCACAAGCGCTTTAAAAGCCTTTCAGTGCAATAACCGCATAGTTATGGCACAAAGGAAGCATTTGATGATTTTTTACGTGGTAGAATTATCGAATGACTGGAATGTGGACGTACCCAGCTGGAAGTGAAGAACTTGAATCGCCCAGAGTGTCATCTCCAGGCTTTGGCACGATTCCAAGATGATGGTAATGTGAGTAGATGTTACAGCACAGGTCGCCCCCGAGTTACAACGCCGAATGAGGACCGGTATTTAGCAGTTACTGCCAAAAAAAAAAACAGACGGAGCACAGCATCAGACCTGTCTCGTCAACTCTGTTCAGCTACCAGTACGACAGTTTCAAGGCAGACCGTGTACAGACGCTTAGGGCACATTGGTCTATATGCTCGTAGGCCTGTCAGATGTGTTCCACTTACCGCAACTCACTGTCGCCTGCGATTAACCTGGAGTAGAGAGCATGCATTATGGACACCGCAACAGTGGTCTTGTGTGATGTTTTCCGACGAGTCCAGGTTTAGTTTGCAGTCTGATTCTCGCCGGACTTTCATATGGAGAGCGCCAGGTTCCCGTTACCACCAAGAGAACACCGTTACGGGGGTGCAGGATGGCTCGTTTGGGAAGGAATTATTCTTGGTTCCAGAACTAACCTGCATGTTCAGAGTGTAACGATGACAGGCCACATCTATCGGGATGTCATTCTGGAACAACATGTACGTTTGTTTCGGGGCGCCATGGGTGCTGAATTTCTGTTTATGGATGACAACGCCCGTCCTCACCGTGCAAACATTGTAGACGAATGCCTTCAATTGGAGGATATCACCCGTATGGATTGGCCAGCATACTCACCGGACTTGAATCAATAGAGCATGTGTGGGATATGCTTGGCCGACGAATTACAGCCCGTCAACCCCCTCCCACCTGTCAACCGGAACTTCGGAGGGCATTGCTTGATGAGTGGTGTAATATTCCCCAAGATCAGATTGATAATTTGATACTCGGCATGCCTAGGCGTTGTAAGGCCTGTATTACATCGTTCGGGAGACATACTCCATATTAACCATCATACTAACCATGTTATACTGTTTTTTGTAGATAGGTTCTTTTTTGAAATTTGCTCCAGGGAGTAAAAATCGCAATTTTTATTAATTATGTCAAACATATAGCATCTTTTTTTGCTCTTTACCTTTTGTTTAATAAATAGACTTTACAAATAAGTCAAATTTGTTTTGCTTCTGTCTCTTTCTTTGCCTGAACTTCATTATCCTTAATTTGTGGACATGAGTGTAATATAAAAATAGCAACCTGATTCGTCTGAAACTTTTTTTTTCCTTATAATACTTCATTATCAGATAATCAAATACGATGTTGTATACTAACATAGATAAATCCTAAAATCAATATATTAAAATTTAATTACATTTCCTTTTCTTATCCGACAGTCTCAAAAATAAATTTAATTTCCCTATCTTACATATTCAGTTACTGCCCCAGGCTCGCGAATTCCCCATGATATGTGTATATTTGGAAAAATATGTTTTTTTATTAGAAAATATTGCCGCATTAAACGTATCGTAAAAAAATTTAATTGAGGAGGAAAAAACTGCTATAGGGATAAAACTTTGCCCTTCACGTTGCCATTATGTTACGAGATCTACTACCACACCACATCTCTGTGCCTAGAGCTGAGTGGCCCTATGTTTGGGAATGATGTGGGTGACAAGTCTGACTGGGCTCCGTGACGCTTTGCAGTCATGAGACCGGGATACTGCTTAAAGTGGATTCCGAACCACTACAAACATCCATGGCACCACCGGGACTCGAATCCGAAATCTGTGGCACCGGGCGCTTGACATTCGGCTATTCAGACCCCATGCTACGAGATCACATGCCAAAGTAGCGCATTAAAAATATAAAATTTTCAAACTTGAGTTTCTCGCAAGTGTATTCTACTATATGCACATCATGACCGATGAGTAATAAAAAAATTAAAGGCTTAAATTACGGCTTAAAGTGGATTCTGAATCACTCAAACATCCATGTCACCGTCGGGACTTTGGGACCGAGCGTTAGGCATTCAGGCTCCATGCTACGAGATCACATGGCAAAAGTAACGCATTAAAAATATAAAATTTTCAAACTTGAGTTTCTCGCAAGTGGATCCTACTACATGTTCATCATGGCCTTTGAGTAATATAAAAATAAAATAAAAAATCGGTGATGTTTAATTCTTGTGTTCTACTTGTGAATCGAAAAATTCCAGAAACTGCTTGTTGAACAGCAGTAATGCATATAACAAACGACAATTAACTTATTGGACATTCCCTGCAAATCAACTTCTCTGTGACACTTTTTTTCGTGTCTTTCCCTTCCTCATTGAACTCATTCATAATCGATCACCAATAACCTAACCTCCATACCACTCATTGTTATCTCTAATTCACAAACCAGTAATGCTAAATATAATAGTTGAAAACACGCTACACGAAACTGTACCAGTGTACGATTTCTATCGGGGGCACTCTATCTAGATGTACGAGTGAAATATCTCAATGAACAAAAATCAAGACAGAAGGTCAAATCTCGTATTCAACTAGCCACTCATTATATCTCTAGCTTGCTACTCATTTCCCCTTTTGACCACGTGCTTACGTGATGACGTCGTTCAGTACGTCACGGAAGCGTCGCTTGTCGTGGGTGTCACGTGGTTCATCACTATCATCCGTTGAATCCATGTATGGATCGAGTGGTGAGTGGGGAAGACGAGGGTTGGGTTTTCTCTGCCTTTAGTAATGGTGGGAAAAGTTATTACTTTTGAAATTGACTGGGCTATATTTAGGTGTCTGTTAGTCAGTTTGCCTGATTGGTTCTCTTCAATATTTTTGTGGGATGTTTTGCTTCTTACCTGCCAGGAAGTATATGAAAAAAAAAAAAAAAAAAAGTGAAGATTCTATACTTCGTATTTCCAAATTTTTATGAAGTTTTTCAGTCCGTTTTAGCTATTCTTATTTCAAATAACAAAATTAGCATTTGATGGTGGTTTTATTTTATTTATTTATTTTTTAGAGAGTGTTTAAAAAATTAACATTTATTTTTTAAACACAATAATTTTGAGAAATTAGTTAAATTAATTCTAGAATTAAAACTTATTAAAATTCTACTAAATTTATGAAGAAAATATAAGAAACAAATGGAGAATATTTATAAAAATTGTAAATGTCATTGTAACACAAGTTTGTTAAGGATAGGTTTGTGTTAAATTTGCTAATATAAATGCATAAAGTGCCCTTGATTAATATTACGTAACTGGTTAGTAAGAAACGTCATATAATAATTTTATTATAATGAACACTAATGGTTTTTAGTAAAATATATTTAAAAAATAAAATATTTGATCGTGACAAAATCGCTACATATGAATTCTTACACATTAAAAATGGTCTTCTAAGGTGATCATGGTAGTGAAGTTAAATCAATTTGCATTTAATTTTTTTTTAATAAACAAACTTACCTTGACATGGATATGTTTAGTACTCATCGCTACTTTTAAATTTCGTTAGCTATGATGTATATAATTTTTAACTTTTAATTTTCAGCAATATATGTTTCGAATCTTTGCTGTATTTTTAAATGTAACGTAGAATTATTAATAAATACATTTTCATTAAAATCCATCAGTTCATTTTGTATACAACCGAATTTAAACTATGCATCTACATATTCATTAAATGAAACTTTTATTGCTTTGATATTCATTACTGTTTCATCTACACTGAGGTGGGAAAGAGGTCACCTATGGTGCTGTTGTCGCCCTTTTGTCGAAGTCAGAACTGGAAGGTGGAGATCTTCGAAGGACACACAATTGAAAGCATGTCGAAATTGCATATTTATCGTTCGTGTTGATTTATGGCGAATGCGTTTGACACCAAGTAAACAATGAGGCAGAATTTGTTATAGAATTGCAGTTTTATTTTTTTTATGCGGAAGTCTGTAAGAAAACAAAGTGCTTGCCTTGGGTTTTTTGATTGAAAGGAAATATTCTATTGTCTTTAGAACTTGGGAATGTGCGTCAGTTTGGCGTGCTTTCAATTGAGATTGGCATAACCTATTATTAACTATCGTGTACTTTGTGGGTAGCAGCTAAATAATTTTGAAAAAAAGTGTATTTTTTAAGAATTGTTTCTTTACCTTAAGTATATGCAGAATTAATATTGTTTTAAATTTTAAAGAATGGAAGGCAAAATATATTGAGTATTTTGTATATGAATAAATTTATAACTACTTGTTCGTTTTTCAATGCAAACTTGTGTGATAAGCGAAAACCAATTTTAAATTGTATTATCATGATTAAAATTCTTATTACAATAAGAATTTTAATTATAATACGAATTAAAATTAGTTTTCTTTAATCTTTTAAATTACTTTCTTTATTGTAGTATTAAAATTCGTAACAATCTGAATTTCTATTGTTAACACTGCTTGCATACATGTATACATAATAAACAAAATTAATTAATAAAAAATAAATTAATTTTTATTTAATACTGAAAGAGATGAAATAAATTTGCTTCCAAAACTTCGAAATATTGTTATTAAAACAAAAGAAAAAAATCGTTTTTTAATTTAATTGATCATATTTTTAAAATAATTGTGTAGTTTTATTTCTGATTTTGAATAATTATCAACTAAATCCATTTTCAATTTAATAATTTTCTATAGAATAAAATAAAAATTTAGTATCTTTCAAAAGAGTGGGAGGGCGTGAAGCAAAAGTGCCAGTGAGGAATTCACAATATATATATATATATATATATATATATATTTAATTTAAATGAAAAAGTTTTAAATGAAAAAGTTCTACATAAAGTGTATAAACTTAATTCTATATGAAGTATATGTCATGTTTTAACTATGTAATTTAAAATTAAAATTACTAATTAAAAATTAAAATTAAAAAATATTTCTTAATGTAATGATTTCACATAAGTTCTTAATACAATTCCTTTAACATTTGTTTATAATGCAATACTTTCAAAGTAACTGACAATAAATACAATTAAAACTATACGTAAATTAAAATTATGTAAAACAAAGAAGCATTGTTTTGCTGCAAAACTCTATCAATTTATTTATTATTTTAAGAGCAAGAAGGGAGAAAAACAGCATGTGATAATTTGTATTCAATTGACCTCTATTGTTTTCAGTATGTTTACGTTCCTGTTTGTAATGTTAACCTCCTTTTTTTTTATTATTATTTTTATTACGCTTGTTATGTTGTTAGCTTTTTGGAAAACCTATGCAAATGATGTTTCGTGTTATTTTTGTATGTGTGTTTAGAAACGACCTTCGAATTGATCGGCCTTATCGACCCAAAATTCGTTTTCCTTGAAAACCACTGAGATAAAATTAAGCTCTTTAATCATAAATTACTAGATATACTTCTTGTTGCCAAAATTTATGATAAAACTTCAGTTTGCCCAGCGTCGCTTTTTTAAAAGGAGATTTTCGTTTTATCTTGAAAGATCTTCTCACTTGAACGTGTCATCCATTATAGCCCAAAGTTCGTTTGCTCTTATCTTGATTTCTGTCTGTAATGATATTAATGAGAAAAATTGTCTTTGTGCTTGTTAAATTGAAAAAAAAAATATGGTATTATATCCATTGTTACCTTGAAATGTGTTTTGATACTTATCAATTAATTATTAATAAAACTTGTTAATTATGGGAAGAATTATTTTTTTGTTGGCCATGTTTCAATTTGTTTTGGAAATTGTAGGGGGAAAGAAAGTTTTTTTAATGATTTAAATTTAAATATATCTGCTTTTATTAATTTTTTTTCTAATTTAAATGTTTTTAAAATAAATAGGAATATTTGCATGATATTGATATTAAGGAAAATACATATTTTAATTGTAAATTTCAATTAGTTTTTTTACTACTGTTGATTATTATATAAACTAATAAACTATTGGTTTGGCTATTTCATTTTTACAAACATAAAATTTATTTTTAATTATAATGTTAAGCACGGGAACGTTAAAATATTAATAATTGTGGATAAATTTATATTTGTCATTTATTTATCGATTTTTTTTTTTTTTTAAAATGCAACATTAATAAAATTTTTGAACCATCATTGTTGAATGGTTTAAAAAACGAATTTTGATTATTATTATTATTATTTTTTTTTTTTTTTTACCAGTACATATTTAAACTTATACAAAGATACCTTGTGAATTTCATTAATAAGTATATTTTTTCTCATTCAATTACATTCCAAAACAATAATAAATAAATATTGGATATATTTTAAATGGCACATTATTCAGAAATTCAGAAGAATAGATTGAAAATTGTAGGTAATTTAAAAAATATATATATATATATTAAAAATCCCCCGACAAGACTTGTTATATAAATCCTGGTTTTATTTTAATTTTACGATGCCGAATTATATTTGCATACTTGTAATTTATCTATACATAAAATAGTTGGCATGCAAAAGTACACATGTCTGTTGTTTATATTTTTAATCTTGTTGCTGACGAAGAGTTTTAAATATTCTAAAAAGTATTCTAATTCTCTTTAGAAGAATAGGTAGCATTGAACGTCGTCCAATAAATCAACTGACTGTTAAATTAATGGTGTCTGACTGTTAAATGTCTTCCGCATTCCCCATTCATTAAAAAAAAAAAAAAAAAAAAAATTCTTACTCCCTTAATAAATGTGATAGATAGTTGTGAATATCTTCGCATCAAAACATAACGTTAAAAATTATTATTAGATACATAGTTTATTTTGCCAAAATTGTTTTCTAAATAAATAAAAACGCGTTTTTAAAGTGAATTATCAAAATAATTAACGTATCACGCTAAATTTGTTACAAAATACTGAAACCTTGAATTATTAATTTTCGAGGTTTCATCCCAAACATATATTGTTGGAATGTGTAGAATAACATGTTCTGCTTTCGTACAACATTGTGAAATGAGTACGTACAAAAACTCGTCTGCTTAATTCTTAGATTTCTATGAAAGTCACGTTCAAACATTGTCTATAAAATAATTTTTTAAAAATAAGAATATCGTAAACACGTGTAAAAGTTTTTGCTAACATAATTTTTAAAATGTTAATTTTGCTAAGTCAGCATTATGATCTTACGTAACATAAGCTTATTTGTATGCAAAATAAATAAATTGTTTATATTCTCATTTTATAATTTGATTTTATTAGCACATTTACTGCCTTTCCATATTTAAAACACATACAGTCGTAGTACAATTTACATAATACAGAATGCGGGTTTTGAAATTTTGCATTTTTTAAGACGCCAATTGGAAAAAATTTAAAATTTATATATATTGACCCCTCTGTATTACAGGCGGCCTGATGGCCAATTAGCTTTGCACTCTGGCCATTGATACTATTGGCTTGAAGTTCGAATCCAGGCGGTGGATGTGGCATGGATGTTTGTGCGTGGTTCGGAATCCACGTTAAACTGTAGGTCCCGGTCTAATTAGCCTAAAATGTGCACAAAAGACCGTATTGTAACAAACCAAATCTGTATTGTCGATTATCAAAAAGATAAATTCTCTTTTAACAAACAGATACTTTCGACATAATATATTTATGTAATAAACGGTGTTTTGCATGAAATGTTTTATGATATAGTATAGTACACGCATTGTAAAAAGAATCGTGCTTAATTTTTGCATGTGTCAAATCAAATACTATATTTACAAAATGTTGTAAAAGAAAACAAATGATTCCAAATACTAAAGGTGGAAAATCGGTTAAAAATCCAACTTCTTACTCTAGAACTAAATTACTAGAAATAATTTTTTATTGCATCTCTTCTAAAGAAAAGAAAAAGGAGTTAATGTTACACGTGAATTGCCTTTTTAACATTTAATTTTCTTAAATTATTTAAATAAATTTTAATCTTTTTTTCGAGAATTTTGAACGAATGAATTGTTTTTAAAGGCACCATCTTCAATTTTAAAACTCGGGTTCGAATCCTGTCAGTGACATGGATATTTGTTAGTGGTTCGAATCCACTTTAAACTGTAGGTCCCAGTCTAATTATCCTAAAGTGTGCACAAAATTGACCGTGCTAACCAATCAATTTTTAAATAAATTCACTTTAAGTGGATCCTATAACTGAATTATAGGAAGGGAAAGTTGTATATTAGCTATGAATGATTTCTGTATGAAAGGATATCTGTGTTATACTTGCTTCAAGCGGCTCAATTAATAAAAAATAAGAGTGTGCTGAAAAAAAATCCATGTTCTGTCCATGCACCGCCACTCTTAATCATCTTCATCAAAAGTGCCTTAAAAAGTAGTCCTTTTTTATTATTATTATTTTTTGTAAGACTAATCATCCCGCCTCAAGTTCATGTGAAAGAAATGCTTTGTTTTTTTTTTTTTTTTATATATATACGAAGTGGATCAGTGGGTTGCATTCAGGGCGGTGTTAGTAGTCGTCGAGTTTGTTGCACTTGCTTGGAATGTGGAGAACTGCTATTCGAACGTTTTATAAAAAAGAATGAAAGAACACGTGGTTCTTTTTCTTTCTTCCATCTTTTTTAATAATTCTGGTTTGTTTTTATTTATGTTTTGCGGAATAATTATTCAAAGTTTTCGGGTTCTGAATTTAATTATGAATATTTTTAGTTATGTAGGAAGACTGATTTGAAATAGTTAAGAAATCGCTGAAGAATTATTGAGGTTGAATTATTATTATTTTGCTTTGTTTAAAAAATTAACATGCAACGTTTTAGAATAATGCATAGCAATTTATTGAATTAAAAGAATCGTGAAAATGTTTTATTTAATTTTTTTATAAAAGAGAAATATCTTCATTTCGAATTTTTAAAATTCTCTTCCCTAGAGGACAATTTTTGTTCTTTTAAGGATCCTTTAGAACTCGTATTGCTTGTAAAAATGAAGTTATTTCAATATTAAGTGGAATTGATATTAAAATTCAATAACTATACGTACGAATAAAATGTCATTTTTTAATGTATTTTCCCTTCCTATATTGCTTTCTATTTTTGTTCTTTTACAATTACACAATATATCAAATATACTTTTAATTTATTCATTTTGAGCAAATTTTTTAATTGCATTCTTATAATTACTTTCAATATTAATTTAAAGTTCCCGTCATTTTATTAATTTATAGCATTATATATTTTTTTTAAATTTATAATTTATGCATGATTTGTTTTCTACTCATTTGTCAAATTGACATGTCTGTTAAATTACCCCTTCGCTTTTTCTTAAAATTTTTATAAATTTTTGTTAAATATTTTTTATTATATACAGTAATATTAACAAAAACTTAATTCATCCTAAACAGAAAAATAATTATTCAAATAAATTATATTTGGCTTACATTGGGTTGCAAGTGTTCAACAAAGCTGAATGTAAAATAACCGAGATTGTTATTATGCAGATGGCACGCTTTGGCTTAGTTCCAAGTTAATGTCCTAAGAGAATTATCATACTGTATCCTGTCTTAAAACGTTATTGTCAATATTGAAATTGAACAGAATATTTTCTAATATTTACTTTTGTAAAACTTAAGTTGGATCATGCTTCCTGTTTTAATCTTTCAAGAAAATCTTGAAAAAAAAAAAAATTATAAGTTTTATTTTTATTATTCTTAGTATAATATATAAAGAGGATAAACAGTATATTATGCTTTTAACTGGGTAATGTCTTATTAATCATTAAAAATTTTAGAACGCGCAAATCAAATCAGTATATGTACATCTTTTTAGTTTGATGGAAAAACAGTTTTTCTTAAATGTTAAATTTTTAATTTGCTTCTTAGTTAAAGGTTTAATTTCTTTTATTATTGTCGTTATGAAGTTAATCATGTCAAGTGTAATTTATAAATTATTATACACTAAAGCCACAAAAGAAATATATTTTTAATGAATAAAAACTAGTTTATTTTGATTTAAATGTAACACTTGCTATCAATCGTAATCGTACGATTTGGAAGCATTTTAAAATTGTCACGTGTTTGATTACGTCATCTTCTGCAGTTGGAATTCTAAATTTATTATTACAATCAATATATTCCACTAACGATACTACTATTGAAATACAAGCTCTTGTTATCGAACAATAGATTGCTAACTTACCCTTGTTTCAATAAATAAGCATCTTGATTTCTTGTTCTGCTGAGATATTATCTGTAACAGGTTTATGCGAAGATGAATCTGTATAATAGATGTTAGTATGCCAAACTGAAAGTTAAGCTGCTGACCTGCGACACGTGAACTACCTTTAAGAACCTATTGTTATTGGTGATTCAGTGTGCCAACTGGTCCTTGGAATTGGGTATTATTGTTTGGCTTGTTTTGTACAAATATACCACGAATTTAATTCAAGGAGTTCTTTCTTCTAAGAATTTGCCGAGGTCAATAAAAGCAAAAGCATTCTAGTTATTAAGTGGACAAGACTGAGTTTTGTTTTTCAAAGCTAATTGCATTATTGGGTTTAATTGTTCTTAAAAGTGGTATCAATAAGTATGTGTCGATGAAGATCAAGGTCACTTCTTTATCGTGCAATGCCGATTCTATTATAAATATATTGCCTGTGGCCATTTTTATCCTTTCCTGTAGTGCTAAATACGTCTCCGGAAGCAGTGTTTTGTTTTTATTCAGCTAGAACAGTTAGGCGAAAAATGTTTTCTAGTTAAGAATATTTAGCTCCTAGGAATATTTTATTCTATTAATTTTTATAACAAAAAATAATACAATTTAATTAAAAAAAAAAATTCTTTAAAATTTTTTTTTTTAAATAATTATCATTTATTTTTCATGTATCTTTAACGCGGTTGTCTTACTTTTTAAAAAGTAGGAAGATGTTTTTAGAACTTGAATTTCAATAGGCAAAACAATTAAATAAAATTTGTTTGTAAATATTTATATTGAATGCAGCGTTTCTTTTAGTAACAATTTAATTTATTTTCGAAATACAAACTTTACTTTATATAAAATAAAAAGTTCATTTTAACTTGACTTTGAAATTTATGTTCGCGTTAGCTGCTTTATCTCAATTTATCCAATTATTCTTGAGTAGAAATCAAAAGAAAAGAAAATATAAAAAAAACAGATTTTCAGATAATCAGTGGACTTAAACTGATTCCAAAAGTATTAGTGAAGAAGAACCGAAATGGGATGTCGTGCAGAATTCATTTTACAATATTATAATTTTGCCCTGGCGTTCGGTACCACAGGTATCGGGTTCAAATCCCGGCTTTGCCCATGGGTGTTATAGTGGTTCGGGAATCCACTTTGCCGTAGGTCCCGGTCCTAATAGGATCGTAGAGCGTTGCGGGGGCATTGTTACCCGCGTCCGTGGCTTACCATCAAGTTACAGGCGCCCCTGGGTAATGCAAAGTGAGTAACATCGGTGCAGCCCTTATAGGCATCCAAAGACGTCCATGTCTGTTTGCTCAATTTATGACTTTATCTCAATTTATTATAATTTTGTTTTGTCTGTTAATAAATCAAAAAATATAGAGGAACAAGAGTGATGAAAGCAGATTTAAGAAATTTCACATTACCCTCTAATAAATAAAAATAATAGGTGGAAAATATGATACAATTTAACCGCAAGGCAGAATTTATTTGCAATTTGATTAATATTTTCATGTTAGAATTTTTCTCTTAGTAGAAATCGACAAATAAATATTCTAAAAAAATTACACTACTGTGATGCATTATCATTACGCTTGGAAATCATCTACGTTAATAATCTTTTAATTTTATTTTACTTGATATTTATGCACGTTTTTATTGTGAGTAAATAAACGAAATTATTCTTTACTCCCCAAATGTTCAGATAAAACCCGAACAGAGACGTTCGGCTGCTTCCTGTATAATTCGTTATCTTCCGTGTCCTTATATGGCGGAGAACTGCCATTCTCAAGCATCACCAGAGAGATGGCAGACGATACTGAAGTTCCGTAGAGAAGAGGATATTTATATCCCTCTGGAAACGGGAACTGCTTGAGTCACACACTCACTTGGAATTTGCCGACGGTATAGCCCAGATTCACTCCTCCCTTAAGCTTGGTAGTTCCTCTAACAGCGGTTCGTCGTCGCTTGCTAAAAAAACGGGCGCGGCTTTTTAGAGCTTCTTCCTATACCTAGCACCTTAAAAAAGAAAGCAAGGGGAACACCGTGCTAAGTTTCCGGTTACGTTGAATAGTGGATTGGGATTTCTGTCGCTTTGCCGTTTTATTTTTGGAATTTTTTTCTTTCTTTCACGTGGGGAAGACTTTCGATGTAGGACACTGTGTGAAAGGAAACTAATATATATTTCTATTCTGTTGTTTTAAAGAATGAAATTGTGGCATTTTTCTTCAATGTTAAAACGAGACAGAAAATATGAAATAAAAAATTATACAAACTATTTTTAGAATCAGTAGGTTACAATATCTATAAAATAACACATTTTTTTCCTCATATAATTTTTGTTCATTAATCATATACAAAAAAATAAAGTACTGTTTTTGCATAACCAAAAAATATTTCAACTACCCCCCCTTTATTTTAATAAGTTTTCCACTTTGTTTATATAAAATTTATATGAATACATTAAGCTATTAATAAATCAAAATTATTAATTATACTTTTGTATAAAAATCTTAAATAATATATAAAGATATTACCTTCAATATATAGGCATTTTATATTAATTGGCTCATTGTATTGCTTTTCATGTATTCATTTCATAATTAAACTGTAATTTTTTGTTTAAAAAAAAAAAAAAAAAAAATGTTTTATATATTCTAAAGCAATATATAGGGTCAGAAATGTCTCGTCTATCAGAAGTTGGAAAAGTAGCAGGTTTGTCATCAAGATGTACAATGTTGAATTTTTTTCCTTTGATAATTTAAAAAAAAAGTATTTAATAAAACTAGATTTGGAACATAAATGGCATGTAATTATTCAAAAATAAAAATAAGTTAATGTTTAAAATTTCTTTATTGGAAATCTAAATGGATTTATTCAAATAAAATATCTCATAGATATTATAAATATATATGATTAAATGCCATGTAAAATATTATAAATAAAAATTGAAATTACATTAGCATTCACAAAATTTATGTGGTTTTTGATGTATCCAAAAATTGTTTCCAATTTCATTAAATGACTCTTTTTTTTTTTAAATTCACTTTTGAAAAATTTTGTTTGAATTCAATGTATTTTTTGCATATCAATTGTAACGAATTTTTTTTCCATTAAGGCAAAAATATGACATTTTAACCCCCACCCCCATAATTAATTCAGAAGATCTTTGTATTTAAAATGAAGAAATATTCTGTAATCCTATATGCTACCTTATTTTCATTTACTTTTTATAAAAAAAAAATAATAATAATAATTAGAAATGCCATCAACGTTCAATGCATGTTCAACAACATTTAAGTTGAATATTTTTACAACTAAATTTAAATTGAACTTATCTTTTATTTGCATTTTTATTATTTGTTTCATATTCAATTTAACATGTTAGTATAATGAAGTCTTCAAGCTATTAAATGTATATTTATTTAAATTTATTGTATTCGGTTAATGCCACAGATACCAAAACATAATTTTAAAATTACCATTATTGTTATTTAGAATCACTGGGTTTAAAGCATGAAAAATTGAACAATGCTCTTAACTGCTAATCTGTACAAAGTATTTGCCATGATTTTGAGGGGTGATTAAATTATTTATTTTTTAATTTGAAAAAGCAATATTTCTGAATAATATGATACAAAATAAAATTCATAAATTTTTTACTATAAAATTTTTAAACAGTAACTAGAAATAAAATTAAAATATTATATTCTGTTAAATTACTTGAATTTAACAGAACATGGAATTTAAATTATTGAATCCTTAAAATTTGAGATAAAGTAAAAAACTTTCTTTTTGTATAGTTTATCACTTATAAAGTTAAAAATGTGTGTATGTTTATAGTTTAAAAATGAAGTGTTAATTATAAATCTGTAAGATTAAAAAAAAAAAAAAAAGTGTGAAGTTTTTTAACTGAAAACAAACAATACTAGTTTTATTCTTGGTAAATATTTTTATCCATATTAGATTAGTTTCTTAGTAATATATAACAATAGTTTATAATATAAAAGAAACTACTGCTTACTAGGTATGTATTTAATTTCGTAATAAAGGCTATCACATAATGTATATATCAGACATTTTTAACATTTTATATTTAGTGTCATATTTCTATTTATAAATGGCAATTAATTAAATAAAAATAATTATTAAAATGGTAGTTCGTTATGATGGTTATTTCAAATATGACAACTGTGTATTGTTTTCTTATTTTGTGTTCAGGTTTTTAACATTAAATCATAAATGTACTTTTTTATAATTACAAGTTATTTATTAATAGAAATTCATTTTTTATAATTTTCCCCTCTCTTTCCTTCAGACCTTCACTGCTTGGTGTAACTCTCATTTGCGAAAAGCGGGGACCCAAATTGAAAATATTGAAGAAGACTTCCGCAATGGCCTGAAACTAATGTTATTACTTGAAGTCATTTCCAGCGAAACATTACCAAAGCCTGACAGGGGCAAGATGAGGTTCCATCACATTGCCAATGTGAACAAAGCTTTAGATTTCATTGCAAGCAAGGGTGTTAAATTAGTTTCTATTGGTGCTGAAGGTAAATTCATTTTTGTTATTCAATTATTGATTTACACCATACTCAATATTCTTAGATTATGAATGTAAGAAATAAATAATTGCATTAACATCTGCTTATAATATTTTCTTTCAAGCAATTTCTTTTTTTCCTTAATCCTTTAGACAAACACTTTCTACAAACTTCATCAACACTCATTTCTTTTATCGTGTTTTAAATGTGATTTAATTTGTTTGTAATAATATTTTCTTGTTTAAAAGAAAGTATAAAATATATGTACTTAGTTACCTTCATATTTGCAATGAAAACAAGGTCATACAAATTTTAAATGAATTAACATTTACTAATAAAACTTAAAGTTTAACAAAAAAATGATGAGGAATACAATAAAAAAGCAAATATAATATCATTATTATGTTATGCAAATTTATTATATAAATTCTATTATGAATAAAAAATTTCTTTATAATAACTTTAATAAGAACTAATATAAAATAAGGTAAGTATTGTTTCAAAAGTTTAAGTCATAACATGCATGTTGTATATTAGTCGTAGTAATTGATTTTTTTAATTAATAAATAAATGTTTCATCAAAATTAGAACTTTTTCGAAGTGATGTAGGCATTAAAGAATGTTTTTTTAAATCTCTACAAAGAATTCAAACTGGATATTATTGATTTTTTTATTGTTATCTATTATTCAAATGATTAAAATTCCTCAATTTTCACAGTTGGGTTTCATATCTGGTTTTTAAACTGGCCAATTTAAGTTGGATATGTTTCTAGATGGGCTACTGTTTTGTATAGTGCGAGATAGGAGACTTGATAGACATGCTTTTATTTATAAGCATTTAGCAGCATTTCACTCATAAAAACACGAATTTTCTTTTTTTTAAAGCTTGAGTTTCCAAAAATAGATGCTATTGTAGTGTATCTTGATTCTTTTTCAAATTTCATTTTGCTTGGAAAATGGAAGAGATGTTTAATAAATTAACTAAAATTTAAATAGCGAAAATCTCCTGGCTACTGAAAAGAAATCCTCACTTTTAGAAATAAAAGAATATAATTCCACATTCATTTGGGGTTCATCTAGGATTCATTGATTAAAAAAAGTAAGCTGTATATTCTTGTAAAATGTACTCTTATGAATAAATATTCTAGTTAGTTTATGATGAAGTTTCATATGCTATTTGCATTATAATTTTTTAAATGCTTACAACAGAGAGTATGTCTATTAATTGTTTTTCATTACAGTTACATCGATAATAATTTTTAATTTAAAATAAAAGCATTTTTCTTCTAGTTTTTTAGAATGGTCTTCTAGTTTTTTATCTATCAAACTTCACCCTTGTTATATGCAGTTTTCTAAGTCTAGATTTTGGTTCAAAATTGTCATTTTTAGCAAGTACTTGATAAATATTTCACTATCTGCAAGATGTACCAAAATTCATTAAAATTGGGTGATACTTCAATATTTTTGTAACATCAAAATGCCTTACTTGACCCTCTTAGCTGAAGTATGATTAGAAAATATCCTTTTTTTTGCAAACTGTGAATAGCTTTCAAATGACACAATTATTAAAAATAAAATCACTTGTATTAATATTGGGATACCCTATATTTAATATCATAGAAACTCCTAAATTGCCTTATCATTATTCTCAAAGATTCGGGAAAATATAAAACATGTTGCATGGCTATGCAAAAAGATCACTTTCTAAAAGCTGTAGTTGTTCGTATTTCTAATGAGTATTCATTATGGATTTTTATGCTGCACATCACTGTCCTTCTGAAGGGCAAATCTTATTTTCTGTTTTAATATATAAAATTGATTAATTTAAGTTTTTTATTTGATTTGCTGTGGGGAAAGATTTTGAAATTTAGCATTTCATTTATATTAAGCTGTAGGCTTAAATATTGTTGTATTAGTTGGTAAAGTTGCTATTATGGTGAGAATGTTTTGTTGCTATACATGTCACATTTTCATGACTTTCAAAAAGTTACTCATCACAAAAACAAAATATTAAATATATATATTTTGCATTGCAGGGGTGTATACATAATGATTGGAGTGCTAAATATATTATTCTTATTGAGGGGGAAAAAGAGTATTATAATTCAAGAATTTGGGGTAATTTTTTTTTGCAGCCTTAATAATTTCATTTATAATTTCTATTGGCAAAAATACATTAATGACTTTAGTAAATTTATTTCTAAAAACATTTTTGATGAAAACTTTTTCAGATTATTACATATATTATACATTTTTTTTTTTTTTTTATTTATTATTTTTTTTTTTTCGAAATTAGAAATTGTTGATGGAAATGTAAAGATGACACTTGGGCTTATATGGACCATTATCCTTAGGTTTGCAATACAAGATATTTCTGTAGAAGGTAAAGTTCTTCTTGCTTTATATGATATATAAAATATGCAATACATGAATAACTATTTCTTGTATTTTTGCTCATATAAACTATTTATATAAACTTATTGGTCTGTATATCTAATACTTTTTTGATGTCAAAATTATTTATAATTTAAATCATTTATTTTTTTTTTATAGAAATGACAGCTAAGGAAGGTTTGCTACTATGGTGCCAACGAAAAACAGCTCCCTACAAAAATGTTAATGTACAGAATTTCCACTTGAGGTTAATATTAACTTGTTTAATTTTTTCTTTGCTGATTCAGAGCATATTTATTTTTTCCTACTTGGGTTAAAGTTCTTAAAAGTATAAAATAAAACCTTTTTTTTTTTTTTACTTTATTTTTTTTTTTTAGAATTTCTCTTTTAGGTAAAATTATTTTTATTCTATATATCTTTGTTTATTAATGTATGGGATATATAATGGTTTTATTGTAAGAGAAATTTATATTTGAAATAATTTCACTTTAATCATGTGGAATTTTCTGTTTGAAATGTTTTAATATATTTATTAATTTAAATTCTTTCCTCTTTAGTTGGAAGGATGGTCTTGCTTTCTGTGCTCTCATTCACAGGCATAGACCTGATTTATTAGATTATAGTAAATTGACTAAGGTAATTAATTTTTGCTTTACTTTTTCTATAAAATTTAATAGATGAATATATATGTTTCAATTCTGTTAATGTTGTTAAATTTTAGTAATTTTTTTTTTGATAAAAAAAAAAAATTAAGATAACTGTCAAATACACTCTAATCCAAGAGGTTCTTATCTAGGTGAACTAAGAAGCAAAAAAGAAGAAAAGCATTTTTTATTTATTTTTAAGGGGCATTAGAAGGCAGAAACAATAATTTAAGAGCAATGAAAATGATTTCAATTGATTGATTCCTATGACACCTGCAGTTGTAATCCAATTTTCCTTGTAAATTTATTTTACAAATTGCAGCACATTTTACAATAAGGTCTTAAAAATACACAAATTTGTAACTGCAAAAGAAACATATATATATATATACACACACATTTCAAATTAAAAAAAGACATTTATTATTACACCAGAACTATAAATGTTAAACAGAAACTAAGCAATAGATAACAATGTAAGCGATATTTAAAAAATTATTATGCAATTAATATTGTAAAATTGCAATAAACAAAAACTTGATGAAATCTCCAACTGTTCTGCATACTTGAACAAGACTTAATAGAAGGGAAAAATACATTTACAAAAAGTTTTGAATAATTAAAAATAACTATTCATAACATCAAATTTGTGCAGAAAGTTATCTATGAAAAATAACGTTCTAATTGAAAAACAGAACTATATTGAAAGATAGCGGAGTTTTGAAGATTGACGGAAGTGAAATAATATCAATGATGTATATACAAAACATTAAATTAAAAAAAAAAGGAAAAAAAAATGTTAAAATGCCATTAAAAATGAAAATCATGTGTGTGATGTAGTCACACACATAAATTTCCATTTCAGTAATTGAAATATAAGTATATTGAATTACTTTTTATTTATTTAAAAAAAAAGTTTTTGCTTTAATTTACTTTTGACTCGTACTTCAATTGAATATTTCATTACATTTAATTATGTCATAAAACTCGGACCATTAAATTGCTTCCTTTTCTTTACAATATATGATGAAAAATATTTTAGATTGGTATATGAATTGCATACTTTAAACATAGTGAAAATTTCATTTAATTAAAACTAGTGATAATTCTTGTAATATTTATAACCTGTAAATTCTATTTATTTAGCCTATTTGGTTATTAATTATTGGAAATATGACATTTTAGATTAAATTTTTATTTTATGTTTAAAAAATGTTTTAGAATTGCTGCAACTCACCCTTTAAATTGTCTGTGTTCATATATGAAAAAATAGTTAGAATTTCTAATTAAACTGCTCTTAAAAATAAATTTTTGCTGTAAAATTTTAAAAGATAAAGAAAAAAAAATATTTATTAGTCCAGTTACTATTCAATGTTCAAATTACTATTTAATATTAAATTTCTTTGTGTGCAATAATTTTTGATACATGCTTTTCTTGGATATGTTTTTTACTAGTATGCAAGTTCATATTGTTTTAGTAGTTAAAAAAAAAAAAAAATGTTTTCCTTCAGGATAATCCTATTCATAACTTGAATCTTGCCTTCGATGTTGCTGAAAAGTATCTGAATATACCAAGAATGTTGGATCCTGAAGGTCTGGAAATATTTTTTTTTATGCTTAATATTTATTAACTAAAATATATTTAAGATCAGAAAATAATTTTAATATTTCTATTTAAATCCTGTTGAATATAATCATGTTTAAAAGAACCTTGTCTATAATGCATGCAGTTTTTTTAAATTTAAACTGTTATTCTTTTTTTCTGATCTTGAAATAAGTGTAGCAAAATATTTAAATATTTCATTAAACAAAAAAACTTTAAAATTCACTATTTTATTGTGTTCAAATCGATCTTTTAAAGTAAGATTTAAGTATTTAAAAATTGACTTTAAAATTTTTTTTCACTCATATTTGTAGAAAAAAATATTTATTTTTAATTGTACAAATTCAAATAATTGTATTTTGTTTTGCTTGTATTATTTAAATTTTTGCATGATTTGTTTAACTTTTTTG
Source organism: Caerostris extrusa (assembly GCA_021605095.1). Classification (NCBI taxonomy): domain Eukaryota; kingdom Metazoa; phylum Arthropoda; class Arachnida; order Araneae; family Araneidae; genus Caerostris; species Caerostris extrusa. The sequence goes on from BPLR01014154.1 coordinate 45,121, forward strand.
TATGTCTTAAAATGATTGTGTAATATTACTTAAATTATTTTTTTTTTAAAATTAAGTATTTTATTTTTAATCACCTACCTTTAATTTATGTATCAAACCTTTAAAATAAATTATGGAAAAAGTTCGTATTGGAACTAACGATAACAGAATTTTTTTACATTCACTAGTAAAATTGTTGAGATTTAAATTTGAAAGCACACACATAACAGTACATAAAACAATGTTTTAAAAGTTATACAGATATGCTGTCTGAAATCATACAATCTTAACTTTCCATTTTTAAGCAGCTTTTATCAAGTGATAACAGTTTTCACTAGAATCTTTTTCCAGGTTCATTTCCCATTAGAATATTTATTGACCAAGTCTTAGTGGAGCTTTATTAAAAAAAAAAAAAAAAAAAAAAAAAAAATAGAGAGTATCTATTGCAACCATAATAATATTCATTGCAGCAAATAATTAGAAATTTTTATATTTAACTTTATACATTTTTATATTTGATTATAAATATCAACTGGATCATATTTTCTCCTACCGACCTTAACATAAAACTTTGATTTTTATGAAAATACTCTCTAAGATTCTAATTTTTTTTTTCCATGTTTAAGTAAACAAATCTTTTGATGCATGTAGTTTTCAGAATAACAATATCATATTTATGCCTGCAGTGTGGTTTAACAAAGCAATACCAGTTTCTGAACCTTAACATTACCAGTTTCTGAACCTTAACATTATTGGGAACCTTAACATTATACAGTTTGCAAGTTGAAAATGTGCAGTCTTTATATTTATTTTGTAGTGGAATTATTAATGTAAAAAAAAAAAAAAAAAAAGTTAAATGAATTTAGCTGTAAAACATTGCTTTCATTTCCATTTTTAAATTTTAAACGTTTTGCAATTCTGTATTTGTTTTTAGTGACATAAAGATTTTCTCTTCAAGTACTTTTCTTTTTATCTAATTGTGAAAGAAAAAAATTTTCTGATTATTTTTGTATCATATAATTATTTAGTTTAAAATTGTGCAGGGATCTAGAATAGCTCAGTTTATCACTGCTTAATCCTAATACGTCTATTTTAATTTTTGAAAAGTTTAATGTAATAATATATAATTTACTATATTATTATTTATGATTTTACTTGCTTATTGCTGTGAGCTTTTGCTAGTACTTTGGGATGGAGGTGTCTTCCATTATACCATTCTTGGAAATATCTTTCTAGTTGTTGTCTTTGAAGTAAGACTGCCCATTCTCTTTAAGATTCGTTAATTAGGGGGAATTATATAAGGTTCAGTCACTGATCTTTTAGGCTGTTCGAAAAGTGCATGGGAGTGAAGCACTAACCAATCAAAACAATAAAAACATATACCAAAAAAAAAACTGTTGCTTTTTCTCAGACATGGTCAACACTCCTAAACCTGATGAGCGTGCAGTCATGACTTATGTTTCTTGTTACTATCATGCGTTCCAGGGAGCGCAGCAGGTAATATTGTGTTGCCAATTGTTTTCCTATGTGTTGCATGGTTTGTTATGTGTTGTCCTTTTTCACAGACATCAACAATACACCTATGCCAGATGAAAGGGCAGTCATGACATATGTTTCATCGTATTATCATACTTTTTCTGGTGCTAAACAGGTATGATTTTCTGCATTTGCTTTTATGTAAGCTTTCTGTTTCAAGTTAAAGTTCAATTATAGCATTTTTATTTAAAATTAAATATTTTATTTCCTTATTTAATTGTCTAAAATTTAAGTTTAAAAAAAAAAGTAAAGGATTATTCTATTTGAATTGGAATTTTTAACTGAAAATGCGCATTCATACCGGATATCCTAATAGGTTGTTTATTATATGTGTTGTTTATCAAATAATGATGAATGATTTTTACATAGAAAGTTGTCCCTGGAAACATCTATCAATATTAGAGTGTAATATTGCACCCATAGCATACACCCAATTTGAATGAGTGAATTGCACAAATCCAAATTTCTATTGTGGCTTCCATTCTCTGATGAACTGACTTTCCACAAGATGATAATTAACAAGCATGACAACCCTAGGAGTGAGCTTGTATTATTGATGACTTTTTAATTAGTCCTTGTCTATTACCTCAACACTTTTGCAAGACTACCTCAGTATAACTTGTTATCACTAGAATGGCAAAGATAGGCCAGTCACATGAACACCTAGCTCCATATATTTCTCCTTGGGTGAACAAAACATCTATATCATAGGACATTGACTTTGCTAGGGAAATGCTGTCATATGTCTGCAACATACCAATTTGAATGATGATCCATATATTGACTTTCTGAACCAGTCGTTGTGTTACATGAATTTTGAGCAACTTTAGTATTACCATGATTAAGTTAATACTACTATCAACTTCTTTCGTTTGAGTCGGTTCACATTGCTGTAGTACTCCACAATTAGATTTTTAAATGCAACTTCCTGTGTAAAAAATTTTTCATCTAATGACATCTACTTTATCGTTTTTAGACTGATTCCAGCACATAAAATTTATAAACGATTTCTTGGACAGTCTGTACATATATACAGGTTGCCTTGAAATTTTCCACCTGATTCAATTTCAATACCTTTGCTGCAAGATGTTTTCCTGTCAAGAAATCTTTTTTGTATTAAGTTTAATATATTTTATAAATTAGATTTATTTCTAATTACAACGATTTAAAATATATTAATCAACAAAATTGATTATTTATTATCAGAATTTTAAATTTTAAGTAGAAAATTCAGAATATTATTTAAATTAAATGTACGAAAGTAGATTGTTTGTAAAATTTGCTTTCCAGCATTAGAAAATAGAATTTGATCCACATTTTAAAATAGCTAAAAAGCCCTTTGTTCAGATTATGCTTCAATGAATTCTTTTATTTTATGATTATTTTGATATTTTCCTTTTTCTATCAATTTTGCTTTAAATATTTCATTACACAGATAATATTCTTGGCTAATTATTCTATATTAGCAAACTCCTTGGTAATATTTTTTTTAATTTTCGCAATTTGTTTTGACCAAAATGTAGATAATTTTCAACTGATTCTCCTGTTCAAAAGAACAATTGGCATCACTGCAAATTGTTCGAAGAAGAGGATTTTGTTTTCTCATTTAGAGATAATATACTAAATCTCTTTTGTAGTACATTGATTTTCTTTTGATTTTTTTTCCTTAAAAAAAAAAAAAAAAAAAAAAAACTTATTAGTTGTTTACTAATTTTAAGTAAAATACATGAGATAAACAACTGGTTTTTATTCTGTTTTCCGTAAATGTAATTTTATACTTATCAGAAAAAAAGCATTTTTATAAGTATTATATTCATCACTATATTGTATAAAATAGGAAAAACTATTCATAAAAACTTTCAAAAATATATATATCTTACCATTTTTTAACAACTTCTTTCTGTACTTAAATATTTTAATATTTAAAGTGATTGCCATAATGTACTAAGAAAAATTATGCTTCTATAATTTGTTATAGATCATAATTATATTTTTAATTCAATTAATAACTAAAAATTTTATAATTGATAAATAACTGTGTATGCTAATAAATTGAAATCTATTGACAGGTTAGAATTTAGTATTCGTACAGTGCATAACTATAAAATATAGCAATAATTTTGATACATTGATACACATGCCTGCTATTGTCTCTTAACATCATTTTACAGAAGGTAATTGAAGTGACATGACAAGTTACAAAAGATAAATCTAAAATAGAAATTTGACTAATGGTAATCTGGTAAAAGCATTTATTTAAAAAATTTATTTAATCAGCCAAGCCAATATACAGGTTAGTAATGAAATGTAGAATTTAATGTGAGAACAAAGTGCAGAATAGAAATCTTAAATAAACAAAGAAAGAAAAAAATATCACTAATTATATTGAGGCAATAAATTGTGCCTATCAGTTATCTTTTAAACTGAAAAAAAAGAAAACAGATTTAAAAAAAAAAAAAACTATAGAATTACAAACGATTTTATAAAAAAAAAAAGTATGTAAAAAAGAAATGTAATTAAAAAAAGTGCATGAAAAAAATAAGCCAATAAGAAATGCTGAAAGTGGTCCAGGACATTACTGACTCACTTTCCTCTAAACAATATCTATATATTCTATAGGTAATAACATATTATTATCATTTTAATAAATAACTGTTATCGAATTGAAATATTATAAGATATGTTTTTTATTGGGATTAGTTATTTATTTTATTTTCATTTATATTAATATTTTAGGCAGAAACTGCAGCTAACCGCATTTGCAAAGTATTAAAAGTTAATCAAGAAAATGAGAGGCTTATGGAAGAATATGAAAGATTAGCTAGTGATGTAAGTAAAAATTTAATTTTATAATGACAGACTGAGAAATTATGTACATGATCAAATGAAAATTAACTTCCAATTCTATTTTCATATTTAGCTTCTAGAATGGATCAGAAGAACAACTCCATGGCTGGAAAACAGAACAACTGACAATACTTTAGTTGGAGTTCATAAGAAACTTGATGAATTTAGAAATTATCGCAGAGTACACAAGCCTCCACGTGTGGAACAGAAAGCTAGGTTGGAAACAAATTTCAACACACTACAGACAAAACTTCGTCTTAGTAACAGACCTGCTTATCTTCCATCTGAAGGAAAGATGGTTTCTGTAAGTGTTAATCATGTCAAAAAAAGAAAATATTTTGTTAAGCATTTTTGTGTAAAACATAAATTAGTTTTTTAAATTTTAAACAAGTTATAATCCTATTAAGAAAAGAAAAAAAAGTGTGAAAAGTATATGCTAGTAGGTATAGATAAAGATATTAATTATATTTTATGTATAATAATTGATATAAAAACGTAAAAATTCCACTGGGAATATTTTCCAGCAATTTTTTTTTTTTCAAACTGATTCTATTTTTTACGATTTTTATCTAATTTTAAGTACTAATTTTTTAGGACATTCATAATGCATGGAAAGGACTAGAAATGTCAGAAAAGGGTTTTGAAGAGTGGCTACTATCAGAAATGATGAGGTATGTAAATTTGTTGAAACATTTTTCAGAAAATTTGTTCACAATAAAATACATTTATAAACATATGAAATATAAATATATTATGTTTTTAGGTTTATTTGTATCATATTCTTTTATGTATTGCAATAGACTTAATTATTAGAAATAATTCCTGAAAGCTTGTTTACGTTAATATTGGAAAAAAATTCTCATTTCAAAATAAAATATTTGTGATCTTCTCTCGTTCACTTATTTTATGTGCTGAGAGTTGCTTCTTTTTGACCTTTTTTAATGTAATGTATGTATAAATTATTTTTTATTTTAAAATGCTCTGTGTATGTAAGAAAATGAGCTTTTTCATATCCACATTTAACATTTAGAATCTGAAAAATAAGCAATGCTCTAATGTTTATTGCTTTATAGGTTAGAAAGGTTGGATCATTTGGCTCAGAAATTCAAACACAAAGCTGATATTCATGAGGATTGGACTCAGGGTAAAGAAGAAATGCTTCAAAGTCAAGATTTCAGAAATTGCAAACTAAATGAACTGAAGGTCAGTTATGTTATCACTTAATTATGTTGATATTTCTAATTGGATAGTACACTTTTGCATGCGTATATTGTTGAAAATACTTAAAATGAGAAAAGAAAGTTATATTCTGCACATTTAGGTTTCTAAATTCAGTTTAAGGAATTAGAAATATATATATATTAGAAAAATTTAAAACATTTTAAGATAGTTTTAATTTGCTCGTCTTAATTTTGTAGACAAAATAGGAGAATGTTGAATAAATGTTTTGCTTTAAAGTACTAAAATAAAAAATAAAAATGAATACAATTAAGTTAATCTAATTTATGTCAAGTGAAATTATTTTTGGAATGTATAAAATACTTGATGTAGTGATTTTCTTTTACAGAATAAAAAGAAATTAGAATGTTATGAGAATTGCATTCTTATTTTTAACTTTTTGAACCAAATGAAAATTTGTTGTTAAATTTAGATTTTCTAGTATTCAATCAAGTTAAAATTTTAATGACTTGTTATTTTTAGAAAATTATATTTATAACAAATTCTGATATAACTATGGAAAAATTTTTTATCTTTGTAAACATTTAAATTTATATTTAATATTTATTTTGATACCTTTATGTTAGGCTTTGAAAAAGAAGCATGAAGCTTTTGAAAGCGACTTGGCTGCACATCAAGATCGTGTGGAACAAATTGCTGCCATTGCTCAAGAGTTGAAGTAAGTGTTATAATATATATAAGCCTTTTAAAGAAGAAAATCTAAGTCTTATGTGATAACCAAAGTAAATCATTCAATTTAAAAATATTAAAGTAATTATAATTTTTTTTTTATATTGATGAAAATTTTGCTGTAAGGAATTTGTCTTTTTAGTGCTTTGGATTATCATGATGCTGCTTCAGTTAATGCTAGATGTCAAAGAATATGTGATCAGTGGGATAGGCTTGGAACATTGACTCAAAAACGAAGAAGTGCACTTGAGGTAAAAATATTTCTATTGCGCAAAATTTAGATTATATGTAGAACTATTATTTTTTGTAGGCTAATATTTGCTTTTTGATTTTTAGGAAGCTGAGAGAGTGCTTGAAAAGATTGATACATTGCATCTTGAATTTGCAAAACGAGCTGCTGTAAGTAAATTTTTGATGCATTAAATATTGAACGTTATCAAAATAAAAAAATTAAAATATTTATTTAGTCATTTGTTTCAGATTGAATTTTTAATGATTGATATTTTAGTTCGAAAATTTTGTGTTCTTAAAGAAAGTAATATTTTTAAAGACTTAAAATTTTTAACAGCATTTATTTTTATTATTAAATTATTGAGAATAAATGCTGTTAAAAAAAAAAATTTTAAATATATGCCTTTTAAATTGGGTTTTTTTCCCCCTTCCATTTTGTTTAAATTGTACTGTCTTAATATGGATACTAGTTACTTGTTTACAAAATCAGTTAATTTTATCTAATTTCTTTTTCTTCTAGCCTTTCAACAACTGGTTGGATGGTGCTAGAGAAGATTTGGTTGATATGTTCATTGTACATACCATGGAGGAAATTCAAGTAAGAACTTAAAAAAATTTTTTTTTGCATTGATAAATTATATAAAATGTAAATAATATTTGATAAAATATTCATATTTACAAAAATTACTGTGCCATTATAGAAAATGATAGTTTTGAGTAAGATTTGTTTGAAAACGCAAAGCAATCTATGATGTGAAGGAGAAAAGCTTTTACAGAAGTCTGTTCAGGAATGTTATTGTATTGTTAAAAAAAAAAAAAACTATTAAATAAAAAGAAAAAAATTAAATCCTTATAAATATTAAATGAAAATGAAAACATGATTAACATTATTTTTCATTATCTAATTAACAAGTTAATTAAATTTCTTATGAAGATTCATTTTGTTAACTTTTGCATTATGCTTTTGATGTCTTCCAAATTAATGTCTAGAAGTAATCCGCTAAATACAAGAGTTCTCAATCTTAGCAAATCGGACAAAGATAATTAGAATTTTTGTATGATACCCTAGTCGTATATCTATTTGTGTTTTAATATTATTATATATTAGTAAACCCAACAAACCTTTTTTTTTTTTTTCACCTTATAAAGCTTTAGATTTCTATGCAAAAATGATATGTGACAACATGAAAGAAATATTTTAGAAAAGTGCTTAGTGAAGTGGCAAAGTTTTATTGCATCATGAGTCGTGTTATGGGTTTGAATTTTATTGCCAATTATTAGGTTTTATCCACTTTTTTTTTTTTTTTTTTTTTTAAAGCAAAAATGTGTAATTTAGATACCATAATGTTCAATAAACTTTTGATACCTCATTCATGTGTAAGTTTTTATACATAGGTAGAGGGTATCAATAGAATTATTATAAATAATTATATTTATTACTGCAGTTAAATAATACTTTAAAAATTGAGTGTAGATTTAGATTTGTGTTACATATATTTTTTTTTTTTTAAATGCTAGAATATCATAATTATTTGTCAATGTTTTGTTTTTAATTCAGATATGCTGTAGAGTTATAAGCTAAAAATCTAACGTGAAATAATAAAATGTCTACTTACCAGAATTTTTTTTTTTTTTACATTTTGTTAAATAAAGTGACAAACCACTTTTTCTCTAATGTTAGGCATGCAGATTGAGTCATTAAAGGTTCAATGTTACAACCATTTAATTAAAATAATTTCCTCAAAATTTCAAGTTTAACTTGAATTTTCAAATCTAGGAGTTTCTATGTTAATATTCCAATCTGGTTAACAGTATGGAAAAAAAAAAAAAAAAAAAAAAAAAAACCTTTTATATTCAGAATATTATTTACATTAATTTTTTTATTATTTTTGATTAAAGGCTGTAAAAATGGAAATCATTCTTCAATAAAATTTCATTACCATTAAAGTATCAAGATCAAAGCTTGTTACCTTACCTTTGGCTCATTTTTTTGCCAGACAAGGGGTGATGAGAAAAAAATAAAATTGAGGCTTGATTATGTATATTACTTGAACTTTTTTTTTTTTTTTTTTTTTTTAAGATTTAATAATATGTTACTGATTTCAGGGTTTAATTGATGCTCATGAGCAATTCAAGCAAACTCTGGGTGAGGCAGATAAAGAACACAAATCTATCACTGCATTGGCTCAGGAAGTTCAGACCATTGCAACACAGTGCCAGATTCCTGGAGGAATTGAGAATCCTTATACGACATTAACATCAATTGTAAGCCATGTTTCTTTTTTTAAAATTGTTTAGAATTGTAATACATTACTTCAGTAATTTTATAATTCATTTTTCATTTGATAAAATGAAAATAAAATGTATGTGCTGAGTACAGTCTAGTAGTTTCAATTCATGCTTTTAAAATTTGCATTTTTCTTTCATATCCTATCATAACTTTTGAAATGCAAATAAGTACAGAATTAAACTATTATTAATTGATAATAACTAATGATGTGTAAATTTATGTGTTTATGCTAATATCTGTACTATAAATTTAAAAGGGAAAATAATAACTCCATATACTGCATTATTAGCTTTTACTGTGGTGCAGAAGTATCTTGAATGATTCCAAAATATGCAAGTTTTTAGTTTATTGGTCAATATTTATTATATTTCTTTGAAAGTAATCCTATCCAACTGCAATGTAATTTTGCCATTATTCCTTCAATCATAAAACATGTTTTAAGTTTGTTTTCTTGAAATCTTTCAAAACTCACAATAAATTTTCTTTTCTTAGATCAAATATATAAACAATATAAAGTACCAATTTTTAACAATGAGAAGAAAAATCCACATAATCAGTTGAATGCAAAAACTGAATTTTGAGTTAAAAATTCACTAACAACATTGTCAGCAGCTGTATTGCTAAGGTGTAAAATCCATTAATATCCTATCACAATTTAGACAAGTTTTTACAAATTACTTCTTGTAAATGCCTGAAAATACAAATATTGTAAAGCTTTATTGAAAAGTTCAGCCACTTTGTACAGTTTCATGTTGCTCAAATCTAAGAATTATTAATGTGTCCCTATTTTTTGACGTTTCAAGTTTGCTTCACCTTTTAAACACCCTAACTTGATTTGATAATTTTGTCATATTGGAATCATAGATTCGAGTGTCATCACTTGTTATTTTCGAAAAATTCAATTTTGTAACAATATGAGAAATTTTTCAAAGTTATATTGCCCTTTCAAAAGTGGCTTGACAATAAAATTTAAATATTATAAAAATTCAATAATATCCTTAATTGTTAAATATTATTAAGGGTTATAACTCCGACTTGATAGACATGCTATTATTAGTTGAAGTGAATTGCCTATCAGAATTTGGTATATCTTCAATAAGCATTAAAGCACTTCCCTTAAACATTATATTTTTAAAAAGAGTGTTATCTTCAAAGGAGTCTGGAAGCATTTAGGATGTTTTATTGGCATCCAGATTAAGTGGCAGAAACAAAATTATTTACTCATTGAAGCCATATTTATTTGCATAGATGATTTTAAAAAAATGAAATTGTTGTCAGGTGTTGATACGTATCAACACATTTTGAAAACACCCAAGAGGTAATTTGTATTTATTTTAAATGAACTTGTAATACTGTTTAGTTAGTAAATTTATTTTTAAATAGCAATTAATAAAAAAATAAATTTTATTTATTGGTGTGGTTATAATGTGTTACTTTAATTTAATTTGATATTTCAATTTAACATTAGTCACTTTAATTTAAATTTGATATTTCAATTTAACATTTCAATCTATTAATTGTGTTTCCTTTAAGAAAAATTAATTATATATGTTTAAATTCTTGTCATCTTAGACTTAATTTACTTTTATTAAAAAATATAATTTTCTATTTTTCAGGATATCACGACGAAATGGAGTGATGTAAAACAAATGATTCCTAAGAGGGATCAAGTATTACAAACAGAGTTGATGCGCCAACAATGTATCCTTTTATTTTAACTTGCTAACATATATAAATTTTCTAAAACAAACTAAAACTTAAACTGCATTTTTTTCAGGTGTTTACAAGGCTTTGTAATAATAAAAAAATATCAAATCTTGGATACTTTCTAATCCTATAAAGTTTTATTTTAGATACATGAGTAAATATTACCATTATTAAACTTTTTATTACTTTAAATTTAAAAGTCTGTTGCAAATATGAATCTGTATGTCTAAATTCCCATTAAGTGCTAGTTTGCTTTAAAGCAAATGTTTTATGTATATTTTTTGTTTTAAAATATAATTATTAATTGCTGATTATTGTATAAAATTATTAATTGTATGTATTTAAAAAAAAAAGAACTAATGAACAAAAAAACTTATATGCTTCTTGTTTATCTTAACTAATGTTGCATAGCAAATGAAAGATTACGCAGGAAATTTGCTGAAAAGGCCAATGCTGTTGGGCCCTGGATCGAAAGGCAAATGGATTCAGTGGCAGCCATTGGAATGGGTATGCAGGGAAGTCTAGAGGACCAGCTTAACAAACTGAAACAGTTTGAAGTGAGTGTTGTCCAATATAGACCTCATATGGATGAACTTGAGAAATGCCATCAAGTAAGTATCTATTGCATTTTATTCACTGCTTCTTGTTATATTTATTCATGCAATAATAAATGCTAATTAATATATAATTTTTTTTAGGAAATACAAGAAGCAATGATCTTTGAAAATAGGTATACACAGTATACTATGGAAGTAAGTAATTTACTTTTTTATGCTTCTTTCTCTTCCTTTTTAAAGAAATTGTTATTAATTTTAATTTGGATCTAAAGTTACCATATTATCTGCCTATTATATCTATAATCTGCATATATTTTTTTAATTTTTTTTCATGTCCGTGATTGAACTAATCTATGAATATTTACTTTTTAAAAGGTTCAATAAAGTAATAATTTCTAACTTAACAATAATAACTTCTAAAACTTCTTCGATAAAAGAGTTTTATAAACTGTCTCTTAAAATTGTATTTTGTGAGGGAAAAAATACTTATATGCAAGTTGGAAAATATATAGATTGAAAGAAAGAAGGTAACCATACGTTTTCAAAAATAAATAAAATGTATGTGCATTGTACATACGTGGTACGATAATAGATGGAGAAGAACTTGAATGAAATAATAGATAATTTAAAATTCTGTACAGAAAGGGAAAATTAATAATTAACTAAAATATTATTCAAAATAATCTTTTTCTTTTTACCATAGTTCTTATATGCATATATCTTCTTTTTGCTTCAGTATCTTACTCTTATAATATTTATTTATTTTTTTAATATTATGACATCAAAATGCTCTTTAAAGCTAAAAACATTTTGCTTGTTTTCTGTCATGGCTTTAAAAACTGGGCTTGATTAGTACATAGTATATCAAAAAGCTCAAATAAAGCTAGATGAAGTCTTCTTGAATCGAAGGAGTATATGGGGATGCGAAGCAACAAGGACTATAATCCCCTAATCACTATATGGGAACAGTTCGTTTTCCCTATTTTACGTCACTGAAAAGGATGTGAGGTCTATTTTCCGCTCAGTAAATAAAGTGGTGCGAACAAAAACAGGGATTTATAGTATCCCCCCTGAGTGCCGAGAGAATTGCAGCTAATAAATATCAAAACGTTTAAGAGATTGGAGAAATAAAGTCAGATTTTTTTTTTTTGCAATCAAGAATTTTAGATAAAAAAGCTTTGAATGTGATATTATTTTCGTCGATATTCAAGTTTTGCCATAGATGTAATCTGGAGGTGGAATATTTTCTGCATCTTAAAAGAATGTGTAAAAGGTCATTGATTTCATTACATATGTTACAGAAAGGATTGGAATCTAAATTGAATCTATTTAACAGGGCGGGAGTAACGATCATTCTGCTGATGATACGAGCAATGAGTATATCCTGTCTTCTATTCTGTGTCCATTTTGTGATAGTTCCAATATCTGGAAAGTTTCCTATCAAATCATAATATTTGCTGCTAAAGTAATTTGTTTCCGAGATTAGGTAGGGATTGTTTTTCAGGTTTGTTATGACATCTTCGGGGATATCCATTCAATAAATTGCGAGAGTTCCGTGGTATTCTTTGCAGAGAATCTTTTTCATTCCATAAAATTTCTGAATGACCAGGAACCCATAAAAATGTGATATATTTTGATTAAAGGTTTGTCGAACAAAAAGTTTCGGGAAGCAAGTCTTTGAATAGCATAGGGTAGAATGAATGTTAAGATTTTTAAGAGAATTAAGAGCCGAAAAACTGTCAGAAAGTATTAAAATGTCCTTGTCAACAATAGCTAGTTCATCTATGGCGACACAAATTGCCAAAACCTCTGCTGTGAAAACAGAGTTTATTGTTAATGCGATATGAAAACTTTGATTGCAAGAAATGCCGGCATTGAAGTTGAGACGTGACTTTTTGAGGCATCCGTGGCTATGATATAGTGATCAGAGAAAATCCGTTTATACAATCTGAAAATCATTGACTTAAGTGAAACTGGGTTTTCTTTATTTTGGAAACGGAACTTCTGAAGGAAAATTTCACATAAAGGAGGATCATGCCGTGGCACAATTGGCAAGGTTAAAAGGTGTTCTGGTGAACAATTATAATTTTGAAGAGAGTTTTTAAGAGTGTTTTCATCTTTGTCAAGTAACTGCAATTCATTGTTTACCATCAAAGGGGGAGAAAGAGTGGTTAGCATATTGTTTGATTAAAAACTGCAATGCCAAACGTTTAATTTTATCTGAAAGAATTTCTTGTCCAGACATTTTTAACAAAATTATATTTGAGTCCAAATTGGTAATCCCAGAACAATTCTCAGAACCTTTGTTTGAATTATGTTACAGGCGTTTAATTTAGTGACCAGGAAATTTTTAATTATTAATGCACTGTAATAAAATGTGCTGAGTATACTATTGTTTGCAATTGTGATAAGATGTTTTGTCCTAATACCATTTTTCTTTGATGCCAGAAATTTTAGACCGTTAATTTTTTAAGGGCTTTTATGCGTAAATTTCTTAAAATGATTTCATTTTGGTTTATTTTAGAAAAAGGAATTCCGAGATATTTAAGAGTATCACTCCAGATGAGGGGAATTCCGGCATATGTTATCCGCGGCAATGAATTTGATCTTTTTTTGATAAATCAACTATTGCACTTTTTTTCGGCACTAATTGTGAGTTTCCAGTAAGAACACCATTTGTACAAATTCTCGAGAGTATTTTGAAGCTGGGTTTGAATATAGGATAACGATTGATGTGAGCAGAAAAGAAAAATATCGTCAAGGAAAATAGAGCAATCAACATTTAATTCCAAAGTCTCAAAAATGTCATTCAAAAAAAACTACAAAAAGAATTGGTGAAAGTACACTACCTTGTGGAAGGCCTTTAAAAGAAGGTTTGGGGTCAGAAACAGTGTTCCTCCATCGAACCTGAAAGGTTCTGTCCTGTAGGAAACCATGAATCCATTTAGCGATGTTTCCCGAGATTCCAATTTGAAGACATTTATAAATTAGTTCGCCTATAGGCACGGAGTCATAAGCACTTTTTATGTCGAGACTGATACCGATAAAATATTTTTTTTTCATTATGTGCTGTTAAAATTGATTTATAGATTGTATAAATAGCGGTATGATTGTTTCTAAAAGGTATAAAACCATGCTGATTGGTATGAAGTCGCTTGGTGAAAGTCAGAAAATTAACAATGCGATTGGAAATAATGCGTTCAAAGACTTTACAAAAACAGATGTCAAAGCAATCGGCCTATACGACGACGTTTTTGTTTTATCCTTGTTGGGCTTAGGGATTGGAATAATGATAGCGTGTTTCCAGCTCTTCGGAATTTGAGAAAAACTCAATTGTTGATTGAAAAGGTGCAAGATGACTAGAAGGGACGATTCATCCAGTTTTTTGAACCATGCAGCTGGAATGTTATCTGCGCCGGGCGTTGTATTTCTCATTTTCTGGATAGCTTTTCGCAGTTCCCAAAGTTCAATATTTTTATTTAATAACTTATTGTCTATACTGTAATCCAACGGAATAGGTTCAGAACGGAAATTTTGGGCTGAAAAATAACTTGAAAAAGATTGCTTTGCTGTTTTGGATTACTAATATATCTATTATTGTGAAAAATTAAGTTGTTATTTTTTATATCAGGATTATTGTGACTAGTTAGTTTATTAAGGATGCGGAAAATAATTTAGGGTTTCTCGGAATATTGGTTATATTTTCCCAGTATTTTTCCCTTGCCCTTTTAATATGGTATTTCAATTTACTTCGGTATTTTTTGTAGCGAATCCAATCAGGGACCGAAACACTATTCCTGGCCTTTTTTCCATTACATTTTTTTTTCAGTAGACAGAAGTTATTACATGCAATATTCCACCATGGAGGGTATTCGTTATTAGTTAAAATTTTGTTTTTGGTATTAATATTTATAGTGTGCAAAATTTTTCAGTGACTATTTCAACTGTAGGGTCAGCAATAGATTGAAGAAAATTGTTCGAATCTCTGAGAATTGATTCCAATATATAGTTTTAAGATATTTTGTTGCATTTGTTAGTTTGGACCATGAAACAACTATTGGGAGATGATCACTTTCAAAGGTGCAGTCAGAACATAGCAATACACTTCGTTTAAGAGAGCTGCCGAACAAAGAGTGAGATCTATAACGGAAGAAGTGAAATTATGGGTGATGTGAGTGGGCGTTGAGGTATTCAGGATAGAAAATGCGACTGATTCAACCAATCCAAAAATTCTTCGCTTTGAGCGTAGATGTTTTTCCGCCCCAAAAGGGGTGGTGTAGGTTGAAATCCCCAAAAATAAAAGTTCTCGTTTTTAGAGTACTGAAAAATTTTGAACCTGATGGATATCAAATCCATGCGGTGCATAAATATTAACAATAGTAAATGTAACGTTGTGTGATTGAATTTCTACTGCAAGCATCTCAAGGTTTGGATCATTAGAATTCTCAAAAATGACATGACCGGACATGTTTGGTGGAATACCAATTAGTAGACCACCTCCTGTTCTGTTGTTACGGTGGGTGCGAAAAAAAGATTTTATTAGGAAATGAAAGACGATCATCTGCTTTCAGGAATGTTTCCTGAAAAACCCAAAATTCTGACGTTGTGAAAGGGGGTTGGTGGAGCCAGATTTTCTTATTTTGAAGGCTGCGACAATTCCACTGAAGGAATGACATCACCAAAAATGACGAAAATAAAACAGGAAGGCATTATTCCATAAGAAACTAAAAGAAAAACCCTTAACTTGGGGCAAAAACAAGAGGAATATTAATAAATACACGAAAACGACCGGAACTCCCGGAACAAAAACACCGCAAAAACAGTCTTAATTTGAAGCATTGCTTCCACCTGCATCCCATTGCATGGGATTATTAGTGGGAGGAACAATGTTTATCATTTGGCGTTTTCTGTTAGGTGATTTTTTAAGGTCAGTTTGGTGGAATACTGAGACCAGATATTGCACAAGATTTTCGATTGTTTTTTGAAATATTTCTATTAAAAGAGTGGTCTGTTGTTCCATTTTAGTTGTAATGTTTTGAACAATACTCTCCACTCTTGATTTACTATCTCTTCGATGTTTGGAGCCGTCGTGTTGATTTTAGCAGCATCAGAGTAATGAGTTTTAGATGATTGAGTATATAAGCGTCTGGCCTCTCCAATAGTTAAATGATTTCTGCACTTGAATTCTAGAATTTTTTGTTCATGTGTATGGCGTGGGCAGATTTTGAAGTTGCGGAATGAGGTCCATTGCAAAGAATGCATTTTTCCGGACCTTGGCACTGACCTTCATGGTTTACACCACACAAAGGGCAAATTTTTTTGTCACAAACACGTGTTGCATGTGTAAATTCATAACAATGCAAACACTGTCGGACTCTATCAACAAATTGGCGAATCTTTTGGTTGGTGAACCAGATCTTTATAGCATCAGGCAAGAAAGTTCCCAGGATCGTTACGAGTAAATGGGAAAATTCTTGGGTAGAGTTTAATTTAACGAAACGTCGCAACTCAACCACTTCCATATCATTTTTATTCATAATTTCATCTGCTAATTCGGATAATTGGAGATTAATATCAAATATGAGAAAACGTTCAGTGATATTTTCGAAAGTTACACCAGTAGAAATGGGCGTTTCTTGAATTTTTCAAGATTCAAAATCTGTGCAGCGCACACCGGATCGGCAGTAGAAAAGACGAGTTTACCCTGCCTCGAAAATTTCATGTTGGTGATATTATCATGTCTGTTTATGTGTTTTTTATATCCGCCTGGATAAGAAATGGATTTGAACGCGAATTTTATGTTTTGCATCTCTGTGTTGGCATACAATATGAATTTCCTCAAAACTTTTCTGACCCAACCGCAACACCAGTTCATTAATGGATTTTGAGCTTTTAAAGTAATTGTTATTACTGGAAATCATGCTATTATAGCTTTGGACGTCATCCATATTTAAGTGAGAATTGTCCACATCAGTCACAAATATTGCCGAATGGCTCAGGTTGACTAGTAAAATGAAACAACCGGAAAAAAGAGAAAACAAAAAAAAAAAGGTAATCTTACCTTACACTTTGAAAAAGACCTAAAAAAGAAATTTATTGATAATTTATCAAAACCAGAGAAACAAACCAGCAAGTGAGCAACGCCCACTTAAAAACACAGCTATGTACTCTCAGCACTCAGGGAAACCTAACCAAGTTAAGCTGACCTGTCCACTCACACATCCCTCAAAATAGCTAGATGAAGT
This sequence comes from Caerostris extrusa, assembly GCA_021605095.1. Classification (NCBI taxonomy): domain Eukaryota; kingdom Metazoa; phylum Arthropoda; class Arachnida; order Araneae; family Araneidae; genus Caerostris; species Caerostris extrusa. Next base: position 62,421 of record BPLR01014154.1, read on the forward strand.
CTTCTGGTAAATCTTCAAGTTTTTCAAGATAAAAATTATGGATGTGGATTATACATCATTATGGGCATTAAGCTAGGGTAGAAAATTATTGTAACATAATGTAAGTTAAAAACAAAAATTATAATTGTTGATTAAAAAGTTGATAATTTGATCAACAATGATAATTTTTCTTCTTAAGGAAAAATAATCATTAATTGTATATTTATTTACACTGAAAATCTTTTCTTAGTATAAATGAAAGCAAATGTATAACATTAAAATAAGAATCAATTATTACTTATTTGTAAGATACACAAGGGATTCACTAACTGTTGTATCATTCACATGTTTAATTGATAATGTCTCCATTTTATAAAGAAAACTTTTATAGATGAAAATATGGAACATGATTAGACTATAATGGAAACTCTATATAAGAAAACTCTAATTTTAATCCCTTAAATATAAAAAAAAAGATTTTATTTAGTATTTACTAATCGATTGCCGACTATGATATAAAAACTTTTATCAATAACACTCTATCTTAGATCGAAGGTTTCAATTTATGATATTTATTTTTTGCTTGTACAAAAGTCTCAACTCTTGAATTTAAGCATCTATCAACAAATGTTACCCATTTTATAAGATTTCTACAAACATGCTCATTTTTAAATTATTCTCAACAAATGAATTACTATTAGAAAGTACATTAAAATATATAAAACTATTTTGTTCAACTTCTGTTTGTAATAAACATTTCAATCCTGCATATTGAAAAACAAATTGAATTCTTTTTATGAAACTTTGATGTGTTAGTTACTACAAAAATTCGAGATTTGTTAAATATCAAGCATAAATTAATATGTGCTGCATTCAAATACTTTCTTTATTATTATTATATATTTACTGTTTAATATATTATTTACAAAATTGGTTTTCAAAAATGGGCAAAAATAGAGGCAATTTGTATTATTAAAATTTAATAAAATATGGCAAAAGTTTAGTTATGCCAAAAACTTATTAAGGCTGATCACATAAACTGAAATACTATGGAGCACGGTCACCTCTAACGGCTATGAGACACTGATAATGCTCAAAATGATGTTCATTTACTTGGTAGAAAAGCTCATTGCATATGTCAAAGCAGTTCGAAGATTCTATAGGTTTTACCGAAGGTGAGCTAAGTGCAACAATACATCTTTCACAAATATGCTCACTTGTGTTCAAATCAGGAATTATGCAATTTTGAAGGAGTTTGTATAAAAATCCAACTCCTGACTCTTTCATTAAAATTTTATTATTTTTTAAATTCTTACCTCTAGAATTTTGTTTTCTACTTTATTAATGTCTAAAAACAGCTCAATTTTTTACTTCTTTCAATTTATGTCAATATATTCTATTAATATTTAACTAATTAATGATTTTATTATTTTTATATTATTGGATTGGCAAGGATGAAATTTGTAGTTAATAATATTGACAACTTTTAACAACTTATTATTTGACATTTTCTTAATATTTTACGTTCTGGGTCATCCCCCTCTTTTCTACTGGTAAGTTACACATCTCTCCTATTTAAAGAAATCATTGTAAAACTCTAAAAAATAGTAAAAACTTTTTTTAAGAATTAATTTTGTTGAAAATGGAGCTACCGAAAATTTGCACTATCATTGAAATACACGAGTTCTTATGTGGAACTGTGGCATCACAGACCGCTCAAAACATTAATAGTGTATTTGGCTCAAGTGTTATTATGCAGCAGACAATATCAAATTGGCTCGCCAAATTTCATACAGGTAATTTTGACGTCACATAGTTGCCCAGAATCAAAGGTCAATAATGACTAACTAAAGGTCACCATTGAATCTGACCCATCTCTGAGTGCCTATGAATTATCGTTGAAGTTTGGTGTTAGCAAACATATAATAATAATAATAAAAAAACCAAAGTAAAGGTAGGTAAAGTAAACCATTCACAGATGGTGAGTATGTTAAAGATTGCTTCATACGTGCATCTATTCGTAAGAACTATTTCGTGATTTCAAAAACAAACCAGGAATCTTGAAGAAAATCAAAGATTTGCCACTATCCGCTAAAACAGTACAAGATAGAATAGCTAAAATGTCTTCAAATGTTACATATTTGCAGGTGGAAGATATTCAACTTTCTTCTGCCTTATCACTTGCTATAGATGAGTCTTGCGACATAAAAGGCACAGTACAAGTTGCAATATTTGTTAGGTATATGTCTTGCCATCCAAAAGAAGAACTTCTAGGATTGCTACCGCACTCAGGACAAACTAGAGGAGAAGATATAGCGAATGCTGTGCAAAAATGCCTTGAAGACAATAAGATCGATTTAAATAAAATCATTTCAATAGCAACTGATGGAGCCAGAAGTGTGACAGTGTGAATAAAGGGGCAACAACAATTTTTCAGAGCAAAATAAACCACGAAATTCTTATGTTTCACTACATAACGTTCTTCCGTTCACTGCATAACGTTCTTCTCTCCAAGAAGCGCTTTGTGCCCAAACATTTCTGGCCGAAAATAGTTGATGTCATCAATTTTGAAATCAAGATTGTTAACAGCATCTTGTCAAAAGCACTCTACCATCGTCAGTTTAAAGAATTCTTAAACAAAATGGAGACTTAGTATACCGACCTCCTTCTTCACAATAAAGTGCGATGGCTTTCCAAAGCTAAGGTATTGAAACGTTTTGCTTTGTACTTGAATGAAATAAATACATTCCTAAATAAAAAACGCATTAATCACCCTGAATTAGAGAATGACAAATGGTTGCAAAAATTTTACTTTATGGTGGATATCACAGCGAAATTAAATGAGCTGAATCTAAAACTGCAAGGAAAGGGAAACCCAGCCTATGTTTTGATAGAAGAATTGGTTTGTTTTGAAGAAAATTAATTCTTTTTGCAGAAGATATTCAGAGCGATAAATTACTTCATTTTCAATTTCTAAAGCAATATCGTGATAAAACCAGTGCAACTGTTGACACAAGGTACTTCAGCACAGTTATAAAAAAAATTAAAGATGAATTTGCTGACAGATTTGAGCAATTCAAAACCACTCTAGCATTCATAGTAAATCCTCTCAACACAAATAATATCGAAATCCACATTGAGCCATTTGGAATTGATACTGGATCTCTAGAAATGCAATTGATCGATTTAAAAATAAAGCTTTGTGGAGTGGAAAATTTACAGAGTTGAAAAGCAAGTTGGAAGAGTTGGAGGTCCAGAAATGTATGTACGTAACGCAACAAAAGTGGACAACTTTAAAAGAAATTCCCCGAGTTGAGGCACTTATATTCGACGCATGGAATAGTCTTCCAGATTGCTACAGTGAGGTGAAGAAGTTGGCATTTGGAGTGCTGACTATCTTTGGATCGACATATTCGTGCGAGCAAGCATTCTCTTGCATGAATATAATTAAAAGTAAAGTAAGAAGCCAACTATCAAATAAAAATTTAGAGTCGTGTTTGAAACTTAAAGCAACAAGTTATGAGCCAAACTTTCTAAAACCATGCAAAGCCAATGATCCCATTGAATTTGTTGGCTCAATTGTTTGTTATTGAAGTACAAGTTAGTGTTGTAAGTAAATGTTTAATTGTTTTAATTTTTTACTTAAATAATAAGTAATTATTTAATAATGAATAATTAGAATGGTATAATGAATAAATAGATATTTTTTTCTTATGAATAAATAGATTAGTTTTTTTTTATCAAAAAACTTTATTTATTCGAGTACTAACAGGTGGGCTAGTATTATTAAATTGGCCCTACCAGTATTAAATCCATATGATTTTTAGTTAGCCCTAACCTTCTTAACCTTATATGGATTTAATACTAGTAGCGCCATCTATGTGTCAGCCTACGAACCTTTCAACCCACTTGTTATTTATTGTTGGAAAGAAAAAATTTTGTGGCTCTTTAAAAACTGAAATTTTGTAAATTGCCATTTTTGGCTCTTCCGACTCAAAAGGTTGCCGACCCCCTGGTCTAGGGCAAGTGTGCTTTATTATGATTTCATGAAACCTGGCTCATTGATCACAGCAGAAATATGCTGCAGTCAACTGGACGAAATGATGCAAGAACTTAAAAAAAAAAAGCCTGGATTGGTCAACAGATTGACTCCTATCTTATTTCATGAAAACTCTAGATCACACATTGCACAAATGACTGTGACAAAACTACAAGAATTGGAGTTGGAACTTCATTATCCTCCATGTTCACCAGACTTAGCCTCCAGTGGCTACTATTTCTTCCACAATTTGACCAACTTAATTCCAACAGTGCTGTAAAATTGGCTTTCCAGGAATTCGACTCTTATCCGTCAGGGTTTTTATACCACCAGCCTGTCGCTTAAATGGCAAAAGTGTATAAATAATTTTGGTGTTTACTTTGATTAATAAAGTAATTTTTTTATATTTGTAAGTTGTCAACCAACTTTCCATTTTTTCCTACGTATTTCATCCTTGACTACCCAATATTTCAGGAAAATTTAAAAGATGTAATAAATGAAAATTTAACTGGCCCATTTTTAAGATGAATCAAGAAAAACAATTATTCTATTATTACTTTAAAAGTATTATTTTACAACTTTTTAGGTTAATTGTGAAAACACTCATTATATATGGGAAATTGAAATAGAGGATAACATAGGCAATACTTTTCAAACTTTTAATCAACAGACATCTTACAAATTTACTTTCTTTTTTAGACACTTCGTGTTGGCTGGGAGCAACTTTTAACCTCAATTCATCGTAATATCAATGAAGTTGAAAACCAGGTATGTTTTGACTTAATTCTGCTATTAATATATATATATATATATCAGTCATAGATTTAATTGCATTACCAAATGATATATCTCAAAATATAATTACTCGTGTAAAGTATGCTTTATTTTAATCATGATTGATTTCTGAATTGTTTTAGATCTTGACTCGAGACTCTAAAGGTATTACTGGTGAGCAATTGAATGAGTTCAGAATGTCATTCAACCACTTTGACAGAAACAGAACAGGTCGCTTAGCTCCTGAAGAATACAAATCTTGTCTAGTCAGCTTAGGGTATAATATTCGAAATGATAGACAGGTAAGTTATAATGTATAGCACAAAATTCTTCTGTATGAAAAAAAAAAATTATTACTTTTTATTTAGTGCACTATACAGGTATGCTTGAATGACCACAAAATTAATAATATTTCTAGCACAGCCTTGCTATTGTGTATTGTTATAAATATTGCAATGGTAAGGATTTTTTATTCAATATAGAAATGTATTTTGTGAATTTCAAATGGTATTATAAATTTGCTTTTTTAAATAAAAATTTTTATTTTGCTAAATGTTTAATGAAAATATCTTAAACTATACATCCTCTTTTATCATTGGTAAATAAATAACTTATTTTTTAATTATGAAACATATAGATAAAAAAAAATGATCTTCAGCCAAAAAAACTGGATTGCAGTTTTAAATTTTTCAGGGGTGGGGTGGGGAAGTACATTTGCAATACTGTGCTTTTATTTTTTAAACTAATCTCACAAGTTTAATCTTTTTCTTTATATATGAGCAGTCAAATTTTAAATTTTATGCTATATCCCAGACTTTAATGCTTTCTATAAAACTTGAATAATTTTTAATCTGTTTATAAAAACTTTTTATGATAGCTACTGAATATGATTTTTTTTTTTTTAAATTTCATTTATTTTTATTACAAAATGTGCAAATTTTTAAATAACTATTGTAATTGTCTTAACACTAATTATATTTTTCTAGGGTGAAGCAGACTTCCGTAGAATTATGAGCGTGGTTGATCCTAATAACACTGGCTATGTTCACTTTGATGCTTTCTTAGATTTTATGACTAGAGAAAGTACAGATTCTGACACAGCTGAACAAATTATCGATTCATTTAGAATTTTGGCTGGTGATAAGGTAAAAATCTGTAATTTATTTCTTATATCTTTGTGTATGCATGTGTGAAATATATACATGTGACAATTATATAAATATTTTACTTGTTTTGATAACAAGTAAAATATTTAATTATAACACAATTTTAATAGTGTTTTAGCAAAATAAAAGTATTAATTAAACACTTTTTTTTTCCTTAAAAATTATTTAATTGTCAGTTATTATAGAACAAGTAATATAAAAAAAAAAATTTAAAGTCAATTCCTTTTTTTTTTTCACTATATTGCAGAAAGTCCTTTATAAATACTTTGTATTAATTTTTTAAAGTTTATCTGGCACCCTCTATTGGTAGATATATGCAACTTAAATCTAAAAAAAAATGTAATTAATTAATTAAATTTTACTAATAATATTTTTTAATTACTGAATTAATATTTGAAAAAAACTGTATTTGAACTTGAGTGGATAAAAAAAAAAAAGTATTTTATTAATGATTGAAAATTTGAACAAGATATATATAGGGAGTGTGTGAACTAATAAAAGGAATTGAAAAAGTAAGCATCAAATGCATGCATTGTAATAAAAGTTGTAAGAACATAAACAAGTTTAATTTTAATTAAAATAATTCTGATAGATTTTATTAGATTATAATTTTTTTTCTGTTTTGCAGCCTTACATTACTGCAGAAGAGTTGCGCAGAGAATTGCCGCCTGACCAGGCTGAATATTGCATACAACGTATGGGACCCTTCAAAGGACCGGGTGCTATTCCTGGAGCTCTAGATTATATGTCCTTCTCCACAGCACTATACGGTGAAAGTGATCTCTAGAGTTTTGCATTTATTGAACCCTTCTTGAGCTGGACTTGTGTGGCTTTTTTTTTTTATCCAAGACAACACAACATTTCACAATCTCTTGCGCTCCTGTCCCCCCTCATGTTCCTTTCTCCCCATTAGGATTTTAATTCTGTGCAAAGAAGAAAAAAAAACCGGGTGGTTTTTTAAAATCAATTTGTAAATTGTAATACTTATTTGATATCACTAAATAAAGGTCGACAACAATTTTGTATGTAGATATTCTAGCATTGGATTGTCCAATGTTGGTTGTCAGTCTAAAGTGTCAAAATCAGTGAGCAAGTTTTTTAATGAATTAATCTGATTATAAAAGACTGCATCATGCCAGCTCAATGTTATGTTTTGCCCATCCCTACAGGATTTGGTTAAAACTTTGTCTACTTAGAATAAAATAAAATTTGGTTAGTGATGTGTCGTTGCAAAAGAGCCACTTGTGCCTTTGTGGTGCACTTGCCGTCCCCAGCGAAGCTAATTCTGAGTCTTCCGACAGCACGTTTCTTGTGGTTCTGAACCATCAAAAACGACCTCTTGAAAAAAAAAAAAATTTTTTTTTTTTTTTTTTTTTTTTGTTCAAAAAAAAGTGCTTGTTTTACTCCTACTATTTCATTAGGTATAGTAATGCCTTCCCCAAAATATTTGTGTGTGTTGCAATGATCTTATTTGAAATTAATTTAAAAGAAATTTTATTTTATGTTTTGTGAGAAGCTATCCAAAGAAAAGAGGAAAATTGTCCTGTAATCATGCTTTTGTGCTTCTTTGTACTTTTTAAAATGTCTTAATAAAAAAGAAATTTTTAGCCCCATTGCATTGTTTTTTATATTTACTGTATTCAGCACAATATTTTGCATTATAACTAGATTTTAGGAAAATAATAATCATTTTGATGTACAAATTTGTCTGTTAGGATCCAAAAAGGTACCATACATAAAACTGCAATTTGATTCTGCAAGTGAGAACTGATAATATTCATGTATTCATTTTGCTTTGATATAATGCCATCTTTTACCATTCACCGGGGCCTTCTACTTTAACTGAGTAAATTGTGTATTTATATACTCCTGGATTTCTTAAAGAGATTTTTTAATGTTAATATTAAGTTATGTGCTTCATGTTTCTTATTGCATCTTTATATGCAAGACAGAAGTTTATCTCTCACTTTATTGCATTTGTGTACACTACCTTTATTTGCCCTATGGTAAAGAGCATACATCACTTTACATAGTATACACACCATTAAAAGCAAGGGAGATACTGATTAATGGTCTTGAATGCTGCGAGCTTTATAAATGATTAATAAAATCCTCATCACTAAATTATATTTTCACCAGAAAACTATTAACATGGAACAAAACGAAAGTCGCTGCCTAATTTGCATATGTTACTTGTGAGTAATCTAATTTTTCATCTATTTACAAGACAACCTGCGTATTGTCCTGCAGTGAAGTTGAATAAAAAATGTAAAATAAATTATACATTTAAATAAAATAGCAAAAAATAAAGTTAAAATTGTGTATGAATTTTTTTTTCGTATACTTTTAAAAATTTATTTTGCCTTTCTTAAGTTCTTGCTTCTTTTTTTTTTTTTTTTTTTTAATACAAATTTTGGTTTTTCATAATTCTGAAACATATTCCAAATTTTTAAACAAAAGTTAAACCTTTTTTTTGTGCTTTTTGCAAGACATATTACAATATATATATGTAAATGTACATACACACTCTGGGTTAGATATGGTTTTATATAGACGGAAACTTATATTATTATTCAATGGGTTATTTTTGTAACTGTTTATCTTAGAAGTTATTCATGCATTCCAATTATCAAAATGTTTCAAATGAAGTGCAATTATTCGCAAAGAAATTTAAGTCATTAAATACTGAAAATTATAAAATTAAATTTTTTTGGATGGTCTTGTGTTTTACAATTGAAGTTGACTGAGTTTTGGCTGCTGCCATTTATTTGCTAAAAATTTGGAGCTATCCAAAAAAATATTTCAGAGAGCTTAATTTTTGGGAATGTACTTTAATTTTTATTAATTAGCAAATTGTCAAAATATTGAAATCATATAGAAGTAAATGAATGCACCGGCTCAAAAATAACATCAGGAGAAAAGGCTTTATTAACTTATTAAAATATTTCCTCAAACATATTTACAATTTAAAAATAAATGTATTACACTATTTATTAGAAGTAGCTTTCTTTAATTTGCAATGCAGAAAAGCACTCATGAAACTGAATGATCTTTTTTATATTTGCATGCTGTAGGTATTGTTGAATATTATCTCAATTCTAGATTTCAAATTAGACACTGCCAAGAAGATGGCTTGAACCTCTGCATCGAAGTTTGAAAAGTGTTGAATCACTGGGGCATACTGCGAAAACAAAATTACAATATAGTATATCTGCATCGGCTTGCATTATTCAATCTAGAGCAATCTGTAAAAATTCGAATCCATTCTGGTTCAGGATAATTATTGTCCAACTGTATTAAGGCACTTATTTTCAGAATAATTTCTAGTGTGTCTTTTTTTCTATTTTCATTCAATATTAAATTACAGGGTATTTCCGAATGCTTCAGCAAGTCAACAAGTATATTAGAATTCTCAACTGGGAGAGTTAGATTTAGATCATCTAAAGATTTTTCACAAATCTCGACTGAAGATATCCGAGTTTTAAGGATACCCTCTTGCCGGTTTCGCAGCCAATTTGCTCGCTGCGATGCTTTCCGTCTAGCAAGTGCATTAACCGCTTGTTTCTTTATCTTTACAACAATGGGAGGGTTTGACTTATAGGATTGTAGAACTGCTATTGGAGTTGAGACAACTGCTTCTGTCTCCAAATAAATTAATAGTTTTGGAGTTAATCAAACTAAAAAGTAAAAAATAATTGTTAACATAAGAATAAAATAAAGGTCATTGTTCTAAAAGCGTGGGGTGCTTTGTATGACATTTTTAAACTAACTCTGCATTTCGGAATGAAACTAGTGAAAAATTATAACGATTGATATCGAGTACCCCACGCTTTTAGAACAGATTTTTACTATCCAAGCTCTCGTCAATGGCGTCGGTAAAGTCATTGTCGTCGATCCTGGTTTTGCATATAAAACCGCCATGCGTACTTTTGTTTTAAAGTTTGCAACCAACACGTGAATCCTCAGATCTTGATTTGGAAACATTTCAACGCTTTCCACTAAGGGTTTAAGATGATGTTTGATGTAAATGGACATACCGCCGTGAAAGATCTCTTACTAAATGATGGAGACAAATGTAAGCATTGTTTAACATTCGTTAAACAATGTTTACATTTGTCTATTATTGTATCCATGTTTACATTTGTCCATTGTTGTATTTATTTGCTTGCTGCACTTTTTTGGACTGCGCCGCGAACCCCTAATCAGGACAACATCATGCTCACACATGATAAAAAAAAAAAACCACCGCCAATTAAAATAACGCACAAAGATATCAGTAACGCACTCCCCATATTTGCAGCTGTAGGGATGGGCTTATTTCTGCAGGAAATGGTAATCTCTTGATCTAAGCCGATTCGCATTTGGAAGGGCTAGAGGCCGTCATATATAGGCCATTCAAATATACATAAAATATAAAACTACTGCACATGATAATGTATAAAGATTACCCATAATTTTACTTTAATACACACAAATTATTTATAAATACGTATCGACTCGACATATGTTTAGCTGCTGGTCTGTATGAAATAGCGAATTTGGATAGAGGGGGTCGAGTGCTTGAGAGCTGAGCGTTCATCTACTCAAAATTAAATAAAAAGAAAGTATGACAGAAGGGTCCTGTCTGTAAAAATAATGCAAGAGAAAAATTTTTAATTAGAAGAAAAAAATTCTTAAATAAATATGTAGAAAATAATTAATTAAATAAATGTAAAACTGTGGAAAGAGTGCCGAAATTAAATAATTGGTTGTTTAAACTTTGGGGGGGAGTGAAATTACTGGTAAAACGACTTTAGACAAAGTTGTATTCTTTCGATCCTTTATTGGATGGTGGAAGAAAAGTTATTTTTGTAAGAGTTGTTACTGGAGAAAATAGAATGGATTGCTGCGCTTGCGTCAAAGTAGATCAATGGTCTTTATAGAGATGGCATGCAATCATTAATACTCTTTATAGAGGACTTTATGAAGTGGAAAACGTCCGTGGGTTTTTGTACCATAATGGAGCGAATGATAGTAGAAGTGGAAGGAGAAGGAATAATGAAATATGTGTTGGAGGTGAAAGTTATGAGTTAGTAACTTGGCACTCTTTACTGGATTGGAGGGATTATTGAGCGTTTTTTTTTTTTTATATATATATTTTTTTTTTTAGTTGTTGTTTAACGGGAGAATTATTAATGTCCTTAGTATCATAAGTGGATTCCCTTTCTGAATAAATATCTAAGATGAATTTCGTGAGTTTTATTTAGCAGAATATGCTGCCGTTGATTACTTGTAGTTGTGAGGGGGTCTGTTCTATATAATTATTTTTATTAACTAATTAATGCCATGTACGACAATGCTCTCAGCGCACAGGCTGGCACTATGGGATGTTTCTTTACCTTTCGCAGGCAAACGAAGAGAGTTCACGAATACGTCCGCTTACTTCGAAATCCAGGAAGCAAATCTCCAAAAGATAACACAAACAACAATCGCCACTTAAAATTAGGTCGATAATAAACGAGCCTTTTAAAATGGATCAGCTAAAAATATAATGAAGATCTAAAAAAAAAGAACTGCCGTAATAGGCAAATAGTAAACACAAAAAAGTAACTGACTCAAAGATCCGGCTAATTTTTGACCCATGAGCATGCAGTACACATAGAAAATGAAGAACTAAAATATCAGGATCTTTTTTTCTGCCAGTGGACAAGGAATAGAAAATTGCCTTCCATAAGATCCGTATCTTTCTCTGTCAATAGACAAACAGTACATGTAGGAAACGACAGACTAAAAGATCTGAGTCTTTCTCTGCCAATAGGTAAATGGTAAAGGTAGGAAACGGACAACCGAAAGATCATAATCATTAAAAATATTTGTATAATAGAAAGGTTTAATATACACTACTGGCCATTAAAATTGCTACACCAAGAAGAAATGCAGATAACAAAATGATATGTATTGGACAAATATATTAATTGAAGTAACAAGTGATTAAATTTTCAGGAAATTTGGGTGCAAAGATCCTGAGAAATCAGCATCCAGGACAACCACCTCTGGCAGTAATAACAGCACTTATACGCCTGGGCATTGAGTCAAATAGAGATTGGATGGCAAGTACAGGTACAGATGCCCATGCACAATTTCAACACGATGCCACAGCTCATCAATCGTATTATGACTGGCGTATGGTGACGAGCCAGTCGTTCGGCAACCATGGACCAGACATTTTCTATTGGCGAGAGATCTGGTGAACGTGCAGACCAGGAAACTGCCAAACGTTTTCCGTATCAGGGAAGGTCCATAGGGTTTCGCATGGCTCGAATAAAGGGTAGAGCCAAGGGTTGTAACACACCAGAAATGTAACGTGCACTGTCCAAAGTACCATCAATGCGAACAAGAGGTGACCGAGATGTGTATCCAATAGCATCCCACGTCACCACGCCAGGTGATGGGCCAATTTGACTATGACAAATGCACGCTGCCAATGTACGTTCACCACGATACCGCCAAACACGGATGCAACCATCTTGATGCTGTAATCAGAACCTGGATTCTTCTGAAAAAATGACGCCTCGCCATTTGTGCGTCGAGGTTCATCGTTGATCCCACCATTTAAGACGCAACTGTCTGTGATGCAGCGTCAAGGGTAGCAGCAGCCATGGTCTCCGATCTGAGATTCCATGCTGTTGTAAACGTCGTCGAACTATTCGTGCAGACACATGGATACAAAAGAACGGTCAAGAAATGAAAGGCTCATTAAAGTGAACGATTTTACCTATCTCTTCAGAAAAACATTCTGAAGTGCGCGTAAGTGACGTCAGATGTACGCTCTCTATGGAACAAATTCTGAACTTCATAGAGCGGAATATTTAGTTCTCGATGCAAACAGATTAGGAAGAAAAACAATTCAGTTCTTCTGAGTCTCTAATTTCTGGGAAAATCCAGCCTTAAATGAATCAAATCCGGATATAACGGAAAAGTTTATCAAAGAAGTGCAGAATTTTTATCAAATATGTTTTCATTATATCTGAGAATGGTGCGAAACAAACCATCTGAAATAACAGTTTTCAATGGAATTTGTTTATTTCATCGCAAGTGCACTGGTCAGATATTGAATCTTTTGTTGAATTTTTATCTAAAAAATACCAGATGTCTATTTGAAGAGATTAAAAGATTGAATGTATATTTAAATTTTGAAAAATTAAAATAGTGGAAAAATAAACACTGAAACTGATAATAAAAAATGTGTGGAAATATTCAGGCATTTAAAAAATGAGACATGTCATGTGAAAATTAATTTTTTTGATTCTGCAATTTGCGTTGCACTTTCACTCAAATTAATACAGCAATTGAAAGGCTTATTTCAAATGCTAATGATTTTTGAATGAAATATGGAATATGGATTGAATGTTGATACTCTAGTAGCACTTGTCATAAATTTCAATATTATTCAAACGTATCCAATATATTGCTTAAAGGTGATAGATTAACAAAAAATATTCATTCAGTTGAAAAGTACTTATTTAAATAATAAATAGGCATGTAAGCATAGTTTAAATAGGAAATGCTACAAATATTTTTATTATGTATTTGTCATATTATAGTTTATTCTGTATTATTATTGAAATAAATTATATGTTTCTTTTATTTACTAAATTTTTCTACAATTTATTTAAGCCCTCCTTTTTATTGTAAAAAAATTTGGTCGTCTTTTCGTAAGTAAATGGGCTACGAATTTTGATTATGATAAGTTCTACTATTCCTATCAATATTATTACTATACGGTCAATGGGCGTACCGATTACTGAGTTCCTATGTGGTTTTAAGAACCATTAAAACCTCCACATCTTAAAGATAGTTAAAAAATCTGTACTATTGAAGTTCCTTAAATTAATTATTACTATATTCCCCTCCGAAAAAGGGAAGAATCGAGCTTTTTACTAATGTAGAAAATCGAGCTTTTCACTTTTCACTAATGTCTCGTACTCTCGGAATTGTAATGCCCCCGAGTTTTATTTTTATGTAAAAGTCGGTTTATTTATGTCCTCTTGTAATATTATATTGTTTATTTGGGAAAAATTTAAAGAAAACTATCTTACCCACTGGTCCTAAATAATTAGAATTTCCAAACTCGAATATAACTTCGATTTAGATTCTTCTCTGTAACCATACCTACTTTATACATTTGTCAACAAATAAATAAAGTTTGTTCGTTCAGAATTTGGGAAACATTATTTCTTCTATTGTGTTGATTATTTTCCTCTATTAAACATCGTAGATTTGAATTTCTGTGTATTGATTGACAATAATTTTAAGTTCTTCAACTATGAAGAGTAATCTAGAGAATCATCTTTTGTATTAAAGATACAAGCCCAATCATAATCCATGTGTATGCTTTATAAAAAACATTAAATCATACTGAATCACAAATTGTTAAAGTTTTATTCCATTCAGAAAGTAATTATTTTTCATTTGCCATGCTTAATAGTATAACTTGCGAATCAGGTAGTAGTCATTTTAATGAATTATTAACAGAGTTTTACGCATCAGGCGCAAGAAGTATCAATGATGGAGATGCTTCTAATGACCGACCATTGCATCACGCCGTTAGGTCGCATTTATTTGATGAAAAAGATATTGAAATGTTTATAACAATGGGGGCTGATTTGAATGTTACAAATAATGATGGTAGAACACCACTCCACGAAATAGCCCGATCGATTTATTGTAAATCAAGTATTGCAAAAGTGTTATTATTTCATGGAGCAAATGTACATACAAAAGACAGTATCGGATATACAGCTTTCCATCACCTGGCAACATGCCATGCACAAGATAAGGCTGAACAGATAGACATTGGTAGATTATTGTTGTTGCATGGAGCTGATATTAATGCACCCAATTATATTTCTGAAACTCCTCTACATCTAGCTGTTATTTTTCGTAATTTGAATTTTGAGTTATTACGATTCTTTGCAACAAATGGAGCTCGTGCTAATATACCTGAATTGAAACTTCCTTTAGCTTTGCTAGGCAACCGCATCAGGTTAAAAGGAATTACAGAAATATTGGCAGACACTTCAGTAGATGTAAATGCTCATCTGCCAGCAACTCATAGAACTGCATTACACTTGGCTATAGAGAATCCAAATTGCAGGTCAAATATTGTTCGGACATTATTGTCGAAGGGAGCAGATGTTAATGCAAGAGATTTAGTTAACAGTACTCCCCTTCATTATGCTGTTAGTAGATATCATTATGAAAATGCTGATGATGATCAAATAAGATATGAAAACGAGCCCATTGAAGATGGTTGGGAAAAAAGTTTTCAGTATTTAATTTGTCCAATAGTGACTATTTACTGATAAATAAAATTAAACTATTACTGGAATTTCATGCAGATATTAATGCTAAAGACAACTTTGGACAGACACCCCTTCATAATGCTGTAAAAAATAAAGACTGTTCTGTACATGTAGTTAAGATATTGCTGCAGAATGGAGCTAATGTTAATGCTGTATGTAATGTTAATTCCACTGCTTTACAATATGCTGTTCAAGTTAATTGGAATAATGAAGATGTGATTCTGGAATTGTTAAATCAGGGTGCAGATCCTAATATAATGAGTGGCTTTGGTATGTCTGCCTTGCATCATGCTGTAAGAAATCCATGTTGTGACTTAAGTGTGACAAGAGCATTGTTAAATAAAGGTGCGGATGTTAATATTGCAGATCCTGAAACAAAATATACCCCACTGCTTGCTGCATTGGAATACAAATGCAAGTTAGATCATATACAGTTACTTTTGGAAAGAGGAGCTATTGTGAATACTGAAGAATATTCTTTATCTCCTTTTATCTTGGATTGTATGTAGTCGTTATTGTGAATTAAAAGTAGTTAAAGAAATATTAAAACATATGGATAGCATTCCTCCAAATGTTAATGCATGGCTTTTTTCGGTGTTGTGAAAAATGGATGCTCTGCTGAAGTGATTGAAGAATTAGTCAAAGCTGGGGTAAATATTAATGCCAAAGACACAGAAAATAATACCCCATTGAACATGGCATTAGATGAACCAATAGCTAAAATGGATGTCATAAGAGCGTTGTTAAAAAAATGGAGCTCGTGCGTCTATTCCTAATGGGGAAGAAGAATATCCATGGGGTGATGCATTTGATGAAATTATTCAAGATAGATTTTCTTCTAGAGATATAGATTTTATTAGGGATACTCTGAAATATGCTATATGTCATACTGGGCGAGGAGTTCCATTCCAGTTATTTAATAGTGATCGAAAACTGAGAAGTTACTTTCGTGTTCTTAAAGAATTACGTGTTTATCAATATCAGTGTATTGCTGAGATTGAGAGTATGACAAAAAAATTTACTTAATGTCAGCACTTGTCTCTTTACTTTTCTAAGATTAGATGGGCTGTGCTATAGTCCGGGACAATTGAAGAGAATTCTTGAAATAGTACAATATAATTTTTACCCAATATATTCTGATCTTATTGCAAGGAAAATAAGCAAAGAATTATTAATTGAAAAAGTGATCACATGTAAAGTGTACATGATTGACAAATTTAATCGACAAATAATTCTAAACCCTTACTGTGTAAAATCTTTAGCTACATACTTATCAAATGAAGATTTGTTCAGTTTCATTAGAGCATTTTATGTTTTTTAATTATTAATTTCTTGTTAAACATTTATAAAATTTTTATGCCTTTTATAAAATTTTAATGGAAATTTAAGGAATGAAATTCTTATGTTTTAACATTCTAGTTATATTGTTATTATATTTTATGTTTTAACATTCTAGTTATATTGTTATTATATTTTATGTTTTAAAGAAAAAATTATTTCTTAATGTTTTGAAGCTTTTCAATTTACTTTTTTTGAGGGTATTGTACCCAATATAATAATTTTCATTTGAAATGTTAGACAAATAATATGCAAACTGATAAACAGGGAAAAACTGATAAAACACTATGTTTTAAATGTTATAAGTAAAGTAAAAGAGTTGTAGAATATTATTGAGTTTTTCTCAATCAT
The DNA here is from genome assembly GCA_021605095.1 of Caerostris extrusa. Classification (NCBI taxonomy): domain Eukaryota; kingdom Metazoa; phylum Arthropoda; class Arachnida; order Araneae; family Araneidae; genus Caerostris; species Caerostris extrusa. The sequence continues at coordinate 79,412 of BPLR01014154.1, forward strand.
TTCTCCTATTGCAATGCTATTTAGTGTGCCATTATAAAATAATGACAAATGCATGTTATAAGTTGGATCATATTTTGGCCTGCTAAGTCGTCGAACCAGCGAGAATTTACAAAAGGTGATATAATGTTTTTTAATATTTCAGAAGAAATAGAAACCTTGTTTATCTTTACAGGCAGTATGTTTTTAATTCTCTTTATTGTTGGACAGCAGTAAAAATAGCAAATGAGTAGAATTTTAATTTTTAAAAATTAAAAAAATATTGGAAATGAATTTCAATTTTAGAGTTATTTAGTTCAAGAAAATTATGATTATATGAATATGTTATAAAAGTTCAAAATTTTAATATAGTTTCAACTGCTTACTTTTGTAGTACAATTAATATGTGACATATAGTTATTGATGCACATGTTGAATCTTAGCACAAATCAAGTGCAGAACCCACTTCTTTACAATAAACAGAATGGTGGGCTCAATTGAATAAAGTGCTAAGACTAGGTATATAATGTCCAGGCAAACCAATCAAGGTTTCCCAAACTAAAATAATACTAAGTATATGAGTTGTTTATCTTGTAGGAACAATAATGGTTAAATCTTCTTTTCTTTTTATATAGGACACTATCATTTTAGCTACCAGGTCATATTAAATCACATCATCAAACTGGCTAATTTCACATTCAATATTATGAATTTATTCTGTGATTTTATTTCATTTTTCATTGTTCAAGACATTTTAAACTGTAACTTTAATTGATATTTGTTTTAGTTTGAGCTCATTTAAACTTGCTTACTTGGTGCAATTTGACATTTGGAAGTTTTAGTTGGTTGGCTCAATTTTTTTCAGTTGGCAATATTGGTGGACCAGAATACGATTTTACCAAATTATATGTTTCATTTTTGTCATTCATTGTAATTCATTCATGCATTCATTCATATTTCCCAGCAAAAATTTGTAAAATTATTTGATGCAATCCAGAAAATTTTTATGAAAACTTTATTTTTAAAAATTAGTAGTTTATAACATAACATAACATATTAAAGCAGATGGTTTTATGACAAAAGTTATAAATCATCTTAATGGAGAGCTTTCCATATGAGGAGTTGATACAATTTTGATATTTTTTTTTCTTCCAAATCCAGCTAAGATGCAGGCAAGCATAACTTTATAGGAAGAAGTGAGGGGGAAAAGAATGAATGGGTCAAAAGTTTTAGTTAGAAATGATGACATTATCAAACTCTAATAGATAAAGGTAAGAAAAAAATTTTCATGATGTGGTGTCAGTTATCAATATATTTTGGCATGCAAGTCTTTAAAACATTATATTATAAATGATATACAAGAATAGGATAGATGTTAAAGCATTATTTTTCTTCTTTTTTTAAATTAAAAAAAAAAGATATCTGTAATATATTGAAATAAAAATTATTTCTATATCTTATTAATTTTTAAGTAAGAAAAGAGCAAATATTTAATGAGAAATAAAAAAAAATTTTAAATCTTAAAGGGCCCACTCAATCTTTCGTTAGATATTGAAAAAAATTTCAAATGAATGTCATGTATAAATTTTATTTTCCATATTTATTTCTATGAGTAAATACTAATGCATTCAATACTGCAATAATGGAAGCATCCTAGAAAAAGTTATCTTTAAAAAGTTTAAGTTAAATTTTGGAAAAATAAAATCCTGTATACAATCTATAATGCCCTGTGTTACAATATATTATGTAAAAAGACGCTAGATAAAAGATGTACACTGAGATAAAAATTTAATTAAATTGATGAACAATACAATGAAAAACAGTAATAATAATATAAATAATAAAATTGCATAAACGAACTCTAATAATTATTTAAAATTACATATTATATGTATGCATGAATAACTTGTGTAAAAGTGGAGAGGAAGTAAGACTAAACAAAATTGCATTTTAGAATTAGCTTGATAAAATAGAAATAACCCAGAAATGTTTTTTTTTTTTAAGTAAATAATAGGACTGCCTTAAGTAATGCATCCCTTTTAATAAAAATTGTAAGATTACTTAATTGAATTATTTATCTCTCTTGATGAGAGAAAATCACCAAAACCATATCAGCACCTCATCTGGAATAATCCGTATCTTGATATTATAAATCAACATGTCATTGTGAAACAAGTAACCAAAAGTTTTGCTTGTACATTATGTGGTTTGTTTATTCAAATATTAAAATAACAATACATGCATCTGACTCATCCTTAATTATCGCTCTCTCTCTCACTTTTATGTTTAACCTTTTAGAATAAATTCCTGTATATTAAAATTTATGTAACAGGTGGTACAGGGAATCATTTTCATTCTTATGATGATGAACATTTAAAAAAAAATTATATAAGCAATTATATTATGAACTGAGTCTGTCATCTTTTCTCTTCATTGTATAGCTTATAGTAGCTGTTTGTTGTAATTTCTGATTGCTGCAATGTTTTTGTATAACTAAGAGATTTTTGAAAATTACAAAAAGGCCATAAGCAAATCAAAGTGTATTTCCCAGTATTTTTCTGCATCAGTCTTCTGATAAATGGTTTTACAGACTGTCAACAAACTCCATTGAATTATTATTTTTTTCCTTGAAGATATTGTGATAAAAATAAACTGTATTAAACTTTTCAGAAAGCTTAATATACTTTAATTTATATTTAAATCGCATTTAATATTTTATATAATTGTATTCATATTTAAATTGTATTCAATGTTTTTCATAAAAATTTTTATCTATTTGTAATTTGAAGAAAATAATGTTAAGAATCAATAATAATGTTAAGAATATAATAATGAATCCTTAAATGTTAAGTTACTATTATAAGATTTTGTGTTTGAATAATGACCTTCTTTCTGTTTTGTATCTAACCTTTTGCAAAATTTGTTGAAATTTTATTGTATAGATAGTTTTTTATTTCCATATTACTGATTAATTTATGAAGTTGTAAATAATTTTTCATATAGTAAAACCATTTATTTGTATGTTCCTAAAATTTTTATTTTTCAAAAGTGAACATTGTCTTTTCTTCTTTTCAAAAATGTTTTTATTATTTTTATTCATTGCATAATGTTTGTGAACAAGTAAGTTTAGGCACATATTACTTAATTTCTATAGTTTCTTTAAAAAAAAAAGGCTACGTTTCTTGTGGTTTAGCATTTTTCTGCAGCTAAGCTATGCTTTGTTTTACTAAAATAATTATTTAATGCTAGTATTAATCTGTATAATATTGTGCAATGTGAAATTTCTGATTGTTTGCCAATATTGCCATGTAATTTTCATAACTGTACAACTTACTTTTAATCATCTTGAAAATATTATAAGTAATCTTTAATATTATTGCATAAACCATTTCTAATTTCTTAAAAGTGTCAAAAGATTGGAATTTTTTAAACCAATCAAATAAAGATTAAAGCATTGTAAATAGTAAGTACAATTATTGCAAAATATTTTTTAAATATTTATAAATGAAAGTTAAAGTCTTTATCAGACATCTTTAAAAACAAAACTTTAAATAATCAATTTACGTAAATAAGAAGTGTGATAAAATAGTTCATTGTTTTTGTATTTGATTTTTATTATAGCAAGTTGCTGATTTATAATAAGGTTAGTTTTAAAATTTATTATTTTATAATATTTAGTATAAATATTACTTCAAAAAGATTTTTAAGTTAAGAAAAGGCTGTGAGAGAAAGGTATTGTATATTTTAATAAATTAATATTTCTATATTTTGTTAAATTAATTCATATTTAACATATGTGACATTGTAAATATTATATACCTTATTTAAACTGTTCTTTCAATACATTTGTAAAATTTATTTCTGTTTACAGAGGTATTCAGTTTTTGTTATTATTACTAAGAATGAATATCAAAATAATGATTTGTAATACTTTTAAAATATATGATTTTCCATATTAGAAACAGCAAATAGTTATTTGTATATATGTGTACGTATATATATATATTTTTTTTATTTTTTTACTTTTACTTTTTTGTAAAATAATTTTTTTCTATTTGTTATAATAATGGATATGAATTAGTTCCTACAAATAAAATTAGATAATATCTTAGTTCATATTTGTGACATTAGAGCCATCCCTGTAACCATGTGATTAGAAACTGAACATTAAATACAAATGAAAGAAAATGAAATATCTTTAAATTGATGCTCATAAAAATTGTAATAAATAAGTAATGTAAGTCAAATTTTATATACCCTCCCATCTTTTCCTAAACTTTATTCATTAAACTCTGTTAGATTCAACTTCTGTTAACTTTAAATTTTTGTGGAAGATTCGAGTATTTTAAAACTAATGGTGTTTAATATTCAAAAACACTAGCTTTAAAATATTTAGAAAAATATTTCCTCAGAATTTGAACTTGCAATTATCCTTTAGTCTCTGCTGAATGAAAAATTAAAATTTATTAAGGTAGAATACTTTTTTATGATATTGTTCTGTCTATAATGGATGCAATAAAAATGAAAGTATGATAAGGAAATAAATTAACCAAACTAATTAAGTACAGTAATATATGATATATATTATTGTTATGAGATCAAAAACTTTATAAACAATTATCTGTTCTATGACTTAATTAAATAAAACAAAACTATTTTCCTTTAATGTTTACAGTTGTGAGCCTTGTGGAATACTTATAGAAGGTGAGGTGATTATTTTATGTTTTATTTTTAATATTAAAATATTTATTGAATAATTTATTGTTTTTGAAAGTTAATAATTGTAATATTATATTGATGAAATTAAATACTTTAGATTGTTGAATAATACAATTTTCTTCGGCTTATTAAAAAGTTTAGGCTGTATGAAAAGAATTAATATTCTTGAAGAGCTATGTTTTTATTTGTGAAAGATTTATTATGAATGTTTTTCAAATTTTTAATGTACTTGAAATGTCAAGCATTTTTTAATCTGTTATATAATATTTTTTTTTATGCATTTATTTATGAAGAGAGTAAAAAAAAAAAAATGTTTATTTTTATATATTATCAATTTTTGATTTTCATTGTTTAAAAAAAAAGTTTTAAAGAGTTAAAAATTAATAATTTTTAGTTGTAAAAAAATGATTTGCTGATATTTACAAATAGAATTTAATGTCAGAGATGGCTCTCTGTTACAAAAGTAGATGACATTTTCTTTGCTTTTTTTTTTATATATATATATATATATAAACCGCACACACACACACACAAATCTTTTTTTCATTCTTTATCTTCATTTGTTGTATAGATGTCACTAGTTTGAATGTAAGTGTAATTTTTTTTTTTTTTTTTTTTGGTACTTTAATGCTTTAGCGGCTTTGGCAAAATTTCCTTGGCAGCTTGTTAAAGTGAATGTAGATGTAATATTATGTAAATTGACTCATCTCTAATTTATTGTAAATAAATACATAAGTAACCAAAAAGGTACTTTTTATTAGACAATAAATATGCAAAAATGCCATATATTTTAATTGACAATGATCTAACGGCATTTTTACATTTGGTCTCAAAATATTTTACCATTTATGAAAAATACCAATAAAAAAAAAAAAAATAACATTTAATTTCAATGTTAAAATTTAACGATGCGACTCAGTTCAATAACATTTTTATTAGTTCCACACCTACTTTAGTTTTGAGCAATATAATTTTATTTTTCACTAAAAGAATTCAAATAAGATTATTTCTAATGAGTAATAAGTTAAAGATAATAATGGAACACTTTTTTATTTAAAAACACCATGTTATTAAAAACTAACCACTGCCATAATACTTATTATGATTAATAGATTTTATATAAATGTTCACAGTATTTTCAAAACAATCATAAATAAAAAATTCTAAATCTTAATTAAAAGTAAATATCTGTTCAAAATTAAATTTTATCATGTGTGAACATGTTATTTTCACTTAATTCAGTAACGAAAAACTAGTAACCAAACCCATTATATGTACTTTCATATTATCACAAATCATTAAAAATAGCAATTGTAATTTAACTTTTCTTCATGATAATTCAAGTTGTTTCTTAAATCTTGAAGTAAATGGTAGTAACTAGAAATTATAATAAAAACATCTATCAATTTCAATAGTCACAATATTGAAATTGTCCACAAAAAGTTGTAAATATATTTACAGTTTTTTATTAACTGAGCTTTCATCTACACTATTTACTTGGTATTTTAGTATGTTTAACTATCACTTTGAGTTCATAATTGTATTTTCTCCCTGTGCGTTTTGTTCAATTACTCTAATGAATTTTATTAAAATTTTTATGTATGTAAATATGTTATGTATGCATACATGTTTAATGTATTTACATAAAATCATTGTTTCTCCAAGAGATTTTCAGAGATGTATGTATAGTTTTACCAGTTATTCAGTAGAAAATAAACATTTGGTTTAAAGACCGAAACAGAGTAATCAATTGTTTTTTAGGGCTACTAGTCAGACACAAGCAGTGCAAAGCAATTATGAAAGAAAAAAAGTTTAATGGTTATTTTAAAATTTTTTTCATTTAATTTTTCTTTTGATGTTGATATATTAATTATTAAAAATTTCTTATTAAAATCCACTCCAAAATTACTTTTCACCACTGTATGTGAACATGTCCGACTTGACAACTTGCCTGTAGTTAGTCGGATTTTTATCCATATTTTCAAATCTCAATTTTATTTTTATGCCATTACATTTTTATGAATGTCATACCAGAATATCATGTTTACATATAATAAAAATATAAATTTTAGTCCTTGTGAATAACTGAGGATAGATTTAGTCACAAAACTGGACAATTATTTTAATATGCAATTTTGCCAAAGTCACTATAGCTGGAAAGTAATTTTTCTGCTATCCTTATATATATAAGCATTATTAATGTTTATCGATTTATGCTCTTCCTTGTATTAGATATTGCTGTAATTAGTGATCTTTAATATATATGCACCAAACACTGATCAGAATCATCCTAATGTATGATAAACTGTAATACTGATCAGATTTTCATGGAGTAGAAAACAAGATTCAACAAGGCAGAACAATTAATCGTGCATTTTTTTAAATAGTTGTTTTCTATGTTAATAGGTATTTGTGAGTTTTGTTATGTGTGTTTACAAATATATCATATATATAATAAATTACTGCCTCGAAAAGTTGTTGTTTTTCTTTGATTGTTAATTTTTTTTTTCAAGCATTTAGCTTTTTTTTAATATCATTTATATTCAAATAACAATCAAAACTTCAACACAGAATAGAATAATTTAGTATACAAGGTTAAGAAATATTTCAATTATTTAATCAGATTGTTTGAAATCTTATTTGATTTTCAAAAAATGAAATCAAATGCATCTTAAAAAAATATATACAACATCGATATTTTATTATATTATGTTAACACGTGATATTAATATTTTAGATATAATTAGCAGATTTTTAGATATGCATACTACCTACATTTAAATACAATTCTAAACTGAAACTTTTTTATTATAAAACCAACTGCTTTACCATTTTTGAAAAGCTAATTCAAACAATTCTACTTCTCAATAAATCAGTCAAGTGAATGGTAGCACTTAATTTATTTGTCTATTATATTTATATGTATGTTTATGTTCCTATTTAAAAACTTTATTATATAACGTTTAGCATCTCTGATAAAATTATTTAATAGTTGATAGGCATGAATTAAATTATGGAATTCATTTAAGTGCAACCACTGATTGATTAATTGAGAAGTAGCATTGTGTTTTGAACTAACTTTTTAAATGGTATAATAGATTATTTTATAATCAAAAAAGTTTCTGTTTAGATTTTTACTCAAAATAAGGTAGTATGTAGTATGCATATATGAAATCTGCAAGTTATATCTAAAATATTAACATTAAGTGTTAAATCAGATTGTTTCAAAATAACATTACTGCATATATTTTTAAGATGTACATTTGAATTTCATTTTTTGAAAATCAAGTAAGATTTCAAACAATCTGATGAAACAATTGTATTATTTCTTAACTTTGTATGCTAAATTCTTCTAATCTGTGTTGCAGTTTTGATTGCCACTTGAATTTGTGTTAACATATTTAATTCCTTTAATACTTTTTAGTATTAATGATATTTTATCAATTTCTAATTTATTGGTTTAAAAATCTTAACATTTTTGATAGGTAAGTTTTTAATGCAGTAACTATAATACAGATTAGCAAAAAATGAAAAATTACTTCATTATTAAACATTTTGGTGCATTTTTTGATAAATTATGCCATGCTTAGTATTAACCAAGCTTGTTAGTAACCATGCTTAATATTATATTGTTGAAATTATAAAAAAAATAGCAATCAAACTAATTTATTTTCTCTGGAAAAGTTCATAATATTAAACTTAACTTTGTAGGTGTACTGATATTAATTTAGTTTAATTTTTAATTTGATCTAATTTTTAGTGATCATTAATATTAGAAAAATGAAAAGCATTAGTAATTGTTAATGATAGCATTGGTCTATGAAAAAAAAAAATTTATCTTCTTTGCAAAAAAATATTGATCTGTATATATTTGGCATTCTTAAATCTAAATAGGACATCCGAAGTGCAACAATGCATACCATTTTTTAAAAGACAGTTTTATTCAATATATATATATAGTGATCAATGTATATAGATATATAGTTTAATCATTTGCTAATAAGATAGTAAAAATAATCTTAAGTCTTATAGTAATTCATTTTATTGACCTTTGTCTAAAACCATCTACATCTAATCTACAAAAACCATCTACATCTAATTTTCAGTTATTTTTTAGTTATCAAGCTTTTTGATAAAACTTTTTTTTTATAATCATAGTGAAATGTAATGGATAAACTGAGCAAATTAATAATAAAAACTGAGCTATTTTTGTAAGTTAAATAATAAGTTAATTTTAAATTGAAGCCAACATTTTAGTTTATTTCACTGAAATAATTTTTTTTTCTCTGGAAAAGTTCATAATATTAAACTTAACTTTGTAGGTGTACTGATATTAAAAATCTAATCTGCAAATATTTTCCCCTTTTATGTTAAAAACTATTTAAATATCATTTACTACATCATCAAAATAGTTAAAAAAAAAAAAAAAAAAAAAAAAAAAAGGGTATCGGTCATACCCATTACGGAATTTCAATGTGGTTTTAAGAACCACTAAACCCCCACATCTTAAATTTAATTAAAAATATTTCCATTAATGAATTTGCTTGCATTATGGAAGAAGAATGTAAATGAAAATAAAAGAAATTAAGAAAACATCTCCCTGCTTGAGGACAATTAAAGCAGGAGATCGAAAAAGCAAAAGCTATCGGTACAATCATTCAATTAGGTGTCCGTTACAGCCCAAAAATAAAAATAAAAATACATTATAAATATGACAAAAAATCACAATCACTACAAATACAAAGTGATGCAAGCAGGTTAACATGAAATTAACTCCAGACCAAAATAAATAAGTATACAAAGTGTCACAGTAGATGGCGCTACGACCGCGGCTACATTTCAATTATCAAACACGAACGTTTAATTGACGTGTTATTATTATTAATTTTTTAATATATGTAATAAAAATTAAGATAATTAATGTTAACATCAGAGCAGCTATTAGATTAAGAATTAGCTATTGAAAGAAAGACTTCTAATGTCTTATAAATATGACTCCTCCTTATGGAAAAGCTTATGATGATGACGTTCGTGCCAATTCGTACTGTTTCCCTTACAAAGTTCGAATTTAAGATTGTACAGCTGATCGGTAAAATAATATGTTTTCCACCAAAATTTGCATTTTTATTTTTCTCTCAAATTCCTGAAAATGATGATGATGATGAATGAAGTGGTATATGGGGATGTGAAGCAACAAGGACTATAATCCCCTAATCACTATATATATGAACAGTTAGTTTTCCTTATTTTTTTTTTTTTTTAATATGTCACTCTCCACGACCGTTCAACGGATTTTTCGATCAGTCACACATCATCACTAGCCATTGTTTAAGCATAATTGTTAAGTTTTTACATTTTCAAACTGCAAAACTGATTAATTAATTGAAAAACTAAAATTAATCCATCTAACTGCTTTTGACTCAAATTCAGTTGATATAGAAATTTGAATTCTCTGAATATCCCCAGTTTTGATCAGCCAGTCCTCTGGGTTCAAGAACCTTAAGTACTTTTAAGGTTGATTTTAGATACAAAAGTTGACTTTTGCCCCCTATCAAAACATATTTGAGAACAAAAATGCTCCAATTTCGGTAACTCACTTTATTCCTCCGTCCTTTGGACCATAGGATTCAGGTTCGAATCCTGACAGGGGCATGGATATTTGTGAGTGGTTTGAAATCCACGTTAAACTGTAGGTCCCGGTCTAATTAGCCCAAAGTGTGCACAAAATGACTGTAGAATGACAAACCAAACCAATTAATTAATTGAAAACTAAAATTAATCCATCTAACTGCTTTTGACTCAAATTCAGTTGATATAGAAATTTGAATTCTCTGAATATCCCCAGTTTTGATCAGCCAGTCCTCTGGGTTCAAGAACCTTAAGTACTTTTAAGGTTGATTTTAGATACAAAGTTGACTTTTGCCCCTATCAAAACATATTTGAGAACAAAATGCTCCAATTTCGGTAACTCACTTTATTCCTCCGTCCTTTGGACCATAGGATTCAGGTTCGAATCCTGACAGGGGCATGGATATTTGTGAGTGGTTTGAAATCCACGTTAAACTGTAGGTCCCGGTCTAATTAGCCCAAAGTGTGCACAAAATGACTGTAGAATGACAAACCAAACCAATTAATTAATTGAAAAACTAAAATTAATCCATCTAACTGCTTTTGACTCAAATTCAGTTGATATAGAAATTTGAATTCTCTGAATATCCCCAGTTTTGATCAGCCAGTCCTCTGGGTTCAAGAACCTTAAGTACTTTTAAGGTTGATTTTAGATACAAAGTTGACTTTTGCCCCTATCAAAACATATTTGAGAACAAAATGCTCCAATTTCGGTAACTCACTTTATTCCTCCGTCCTTTGGACCATAGGATTCAGGTTCGAATCCTGACAGGGGCATGGATATTTGTGAGTGGTTTGAAATCCACGTTAAACTGTAGGTCCCGGTCTAATTAGCCCAAAGTGTGCACAAAATGACTGTAGAATGACAAACCAAACCAATTTTTAATTCTCCAAAGAGTAATCTCGCTATCAGACACAACATTTTTTTGCGCAAAGGTATTCTGAGATCGACTGTATGGTTGTCCTATTTGGACATTCAATACTCTAATCAATTTGAGAAAGGTGCAAAACAAAAAAAAAAATATCTACAAAAGTTAATGCTTCATTCTTTGTTATAAGAAAAAAATGTTCACAAAGATTTCAATACTGACCCCGTGCTGGACTATATTAAATTACATTGTAAATAGTTTCTTGAAACATGCTTTCCGACTCAAAACGAACTACTTCAAGTACTACCAGCACGGGATCCTGCTGTAAAATGTTTGCAAAAAGACCCACGGGAAATTCTCACAAATTAGAGAGTTTTTGCATACCGTACTTTAGAAATACGGTATTTTTTTAATACTCTTTTATTAGTTTCCCCTGTATGTTTGTAACTGACTCTTTGGGCTCGATTTTGCCCTACTTTAAGCGATCAGATTTAATTTAACGTTGTAGACTTATCAAGGACCGACGACACTAAAATATGTTGATAAGTTTATTATCTCATCATGATTAGGATCACCAGGATTAGTGATTAAAACACACAGCCTTTGAAAAGTCATCTTGATAGAGCATCAGTTTTCCACTGAGATCTGTTTCTCCTCATACACACTATTTAAGCTTTTTTTTTCTTTCTAATGCAGCTGGCAAACACTTAGACAGCTTGGTCTTAGATGCCTTAAGGCAAGCGCTGCACAGACGTATTCACTTTGCATTACCCAGGGGGCGCTTGTAACTTGAAGATAAGCCACGGACGCGGAGTAACAATGCCCCCGCAACGCTTTACGATCCTATTAGGACCGAGACCTACGTTTTTAAAGTGGATTCTGAACCACTACGAACATATCCATGGCACCGCCGGGACTCGAACCCGAAACCTGTGGTACCAGAGCGCCAGAGCGCTAGCCACTCGGCCATTCAGGCCCCAGACTATTTAAGTTGCAAAGAAACATTTACAGTCATCCTACGTGGGACAGCGGCACAACGGATAACGCGCCTGATCAGGAGATTCCCTATTCGAATCCTGGCTGGCTCGACATTTTCGCATTTAGCTTTTGTTTTACTCACAATTAAATCATTGTAAGAACCAGTCCTCCGTACCGGGACCTCATTTAAATATTATAGTTTAAAAACACTAAACAACATGCTTTTAGAGTTAATCAAACTAAAAAGTAAAAAATAAATTAAAGTTTAAAAAAAATAGCTTTTAGAGTTAATCAAACTAAAAGTAAAAAATAAATTAATAGTTTAAAAAAAACTAAAGAAACACGCTTTTAGAGTTAATCAAACATAAAAGTAAAAAATAATTGTTAACATAAGAATAAAATGAATGTTACCGTTCCAAAAGCGTGGGGTGCTGGATATCAATCGTTATAATTTTTCACTAGTTTCATTCCGAAATGCAGAGTTAGTTTAAAAACGTCATACGAAGCACTCCACGCTTTTAGAACAGTGACATTCATTTTCTCGTCAGTAATTTTATTCTTATGTTAAAAATTATTTTTTACTTTTTAGTTTGATTGACTCTAAAAGCGTGTTTTTTAGTGTTTTTAAACTATTAATTTTTTCTTAGCGCATGCTCATAGGAAATTCCTCATACGTATCTGTAATAATGTTTCCTATGAGCATGCGCTCTAGTGAGAAAAAAATACCGTATTTCTAAAGTACAGTATGCAAAAACTCTCTAATAATTCGGTTCTTTTCCCGTATCAAAAGAAGAAAAGTTTATACGAGTGCCACTTTGTGAATGTGAATCGGAGCACGTGAACGGAGTGCCTGGTCGCGCAGCGACCAAACCTCCAAATTGTGAAATGAAATATAGTGGCAGTCGGTCAAAGCCCATTACCAAAAAGTCCTTAAAATTGAGATCAACAAATTAAATTAATTAAAAAACACAGCAGAGTTAAAAGAGAACAAAAAAGAAAGTAAAAACACTAGAAAAATTTAGGAAAACATAAAAAGAAAAAGTACCCTAATAAAAACAGAGCACCAAAGCAGAAGCATGAATGACCTTCGCGGAGCAAACGTTGGCACTGCGCATTCAACCGCCTAAATTGCTGGTAAGCAACGGCAGAAACTCCTCCCACTAGGTGACTAACTGTAGAAATTTTATTTCCGCCATTGTCGTACTTATCAAAAGAGAGATCCTTTCACCGGACTTTTCGACCAATCAATTACCATAAGAAAGATTCACGTTTAGGCCCTGATGGCAGAGTGACTAGCACTCTGGCGCCACAGATTTGGGGTTCGTGTCCCGGCTGTGCCATGGAGGTTTATAGTGGTTCGGAATTCCCTTTAAACTCTAGATCTCGGTCTAATATGGCTGTAGAGCGTAAGGCTAACAATCCTACCCCGTAAAAAGTCGGCGTCACGAAACCAAGTCAGACTTCTACTTATGGGTATTCCAACACAACAAAAGTTGCCCCTCCTTCCATGAGACTACACGGACTCATGGTCTAGAAATTCAGCTTTACCTCTTAATCTCAAAATTCTAATATATCTCTCTTATCTTCGTCCAGTCGTAGCTTATGCAAGCCCAGTTTGGGGTTCTGTTGCACGTACAAATTTTGAAATTATTCAAAGGCTTGAGAACAAAACTCTCAGAATGTTAACGAATTCACCCTGGTACCTTCGTAATGACGATATTAGACGAGCTCTCTCGATTCCAAGTTTAAGACAATTTGTTCACAAAATTCCTACTACAATCTATAATGATATGCGAAACATCAATAACCCCGTATTAAATATCCTACAAAATTACGATTATGATATTTCTTCCCGCAAACATAGCAAAAGACCTCGCACTGTTCTAAATATTTTAAATTAATTCCTTACAACTGCCTAGATGAAAAAAATTCGCTTTTCTCCCAATTTGACCTTTGATCATTCTGGATTATTACATGCAACTGATTTCATCAACATCTACATTTTTGATATTTTTCATTTAATAATTTTATTAAATAAATAATCCCTCTTTTTTAAAAAAAGGGCATTTAATTATCTATTTTGCTTATTAACACTAAGGGCATGAGACCACCGCTATGTTTCAACATTTTACAATAATGAAGGAGCTAGTGGACGTTACACGGCCAAGGATCTCCGTAATAATCTACAATAACAGGGATTCATGGACTTCATCTAGGTGTTGCTGTCTACCAAGTGGGATAAGAAACAACTACAGAGTCGGGTTTCAATCATTCCACACTTTTGACCATTAGCCAAACACTAAAGGTAGGAAAGGATCGACTGGGCGATATTTGCGGACCTTTGAATCATTTCGTTCATCAGATGTTCGTTCATCAGATCATTTCGTTCATTGGACATTTAGGACCAACATTCGAACAGAATTCGACAAACGTAGGAAAGGAACGATATTTTTTTAACCATTTTGCTTTTTGGCTCATTACATTCATTTGGCTTACGCACAAACAGTTTTTTTTTTTTTTTTTTTTTTTTTTTTCGTTCTAATACAGCTGGCAAACATTTACATAGTTGTCTTTGATGCCTTAAGGCAAGAGCTGCACCCACGTTACTCACTTAGCACTACCCAAGAGGTGCGTGTAGCTTGAAGATAAGCTACGGACGCAGAGTAACAATACCCCCACAAAGCTCTATGATCCTGTTTGACCGGGACCTACGGCTTAAAGTGGATTCGAACCACTACAAACATCCATGGCTCCGCAGGGATTCGAACCCGAAATTTGTGGTACCGAGCTACAGAGCACTAACCACTCGGCCATTCAGGCCCCCACGTACAAAGAGTAGCTTTAGAAAAATTCTGTTGATAGATCAGACTTTGATGGAATATTTTTGATATGAAAAAAATAAGAACTTAAGATTTGGTTTGTCAACCTACGTTAATATTTTTTTATACGATTACTAATTAGACTGGGCTTTACTTTATAAAGTAAATTCCGAACTATTATAAACACCTATGGCACCGCCATGATTCGAAATCGAAACTTGTGGTACTGAGTGCCAGAGTACTAGCCACTAGAGTAGGCTTTTTTGACTGTTTCTTTAGAGTATTAGAAATCGAGACAAAGAAATTTTTCAAACCCCAAACTGGTTCCACGAATAAAAGAAAAGCCAAAACTTTCCTTCGATTCACCTTATTCGAAATTGATCAGCTTTAACATAACACGTGGGCTGACAAGTTCATAGGCTGACATATAGATGGCGCTACTAGTATTAAATCCATATGAATTTTAGTTAGCTCTAACCTTCAAAAGACACATGTATAAATTTGACAGCTGTTGCACTATTAGTATGTGAGTTATAACATTTTTAGCGAAGCAACTTTTGTTAGTTTGAAAAATGGATAAAAAAGGAATTTCGTGTGTTAATAAAGCATTGCTTTTTGACTGCATACTATTTGCATACTATTACAGCCAAGGCTTGGCTTGATAAACATTATTCGGACTTTGCACCAGGAAAATCAACCGTAGAGAAGTGGTTTGCTAAATTTAAATGAGGTGAAATGAGCACCGAGAACGATGCACGCAGTGGACGCCCCAAAGAGGCTGTTACCGACGAAAACATCAAAAAAAGTCCACAAAATAATTTCTGATAACCGTAAAGTGAAGTTGATTGAGATAGCTGAGACCCTAAAGATATCAAAGGAACGTGTTGGACATATTGTGAATGAATATTTGGATATGCGAAAGCTCTGTTCAAAGTGGGTGCCGCGCGAGCTCACAATCGACCGAAAACAACAACGAATGGATGATTCTAAGCAGTGTTTGGAGCTATTCAATCGTAATAAACCCAAATTTTGCGTCGATATGTGGCAATGGATGAAACATGGCTCCATCATTTCACAATCGACAGTCAGCCGAGTGGACTGCACGTGATGAACACTAAAAATGCTATAACTTCACTAAAAATGCTATAACTCACATACTAATAGTGCAACACCTGTCAAATTTATACACGTCTCTTTTGAAGATTAGGGCTGACTAAAATTCATATGGATTTAATCCTAGCAGCGCCATCTATGTGTCAGCCTACGAACTTTTCAGCCCATTTGTTAATTTGTTCCTATAGCGTCCGCTATTACATAGACCAGGGGTAGTCAACCTACCGACCACTTTTGTATTTCTGATAATAGCATAATTTTCTAACCACCCCTAGGTTTCACAGTTGTGATGATTTATAAAGTAGGGAAATAACTTTACTTTATAAAACTTATAAAGCAGAAATTATAGCAAGTTATATAATAGTAATTTCTTACCAAATATTTTATGTCGGCCTTTCATTAAATTTGGAGGAATAGATATTTACAGTGGGTAAAAAAGTATTGGCAATTGCCTTAATTTATTCATATTAACAAATAAATAAAATGTTATGCAATTTCAGCTGTCGTAATTAAATACAAGACATCTTAGATATTAATAGTAATAGTAAAATTTTTATTTTAATTTGCATTTTCTACGATTTTTCTTTCAAAAACGAAAATTTGCATGTCAAAAAAGTATTGGCAAAGTTTTTGCTATGCAAATTTTGTTACATTGAAGTCACGTGTTTCGACTAATAAGAAACTCTACCGGTATAAAGTCTGCAAAACTACTCCAAAAGTGTCTATGCCTTATTTTGCGATTACTGCAGTAAAATGACTTCGAAATCGAAGGAGTTCGACGTTAAAAACATGATTATTAGGCTCAGAAACGAAGGTTTAACTTATCGTACTATAGGAGTGCAGTTCAATATAAGTTTATTTACTGTCAGAAGTGTTGTAAAAAAGTTCAAGGAAACAGGATCAACGGAAAATAAGACTAGAAGTGGACGACCTCGAATATTTTCTACAAGAGAAGAACATGTAATTATTAACAAGGTTAAGAAAAACCCTAAAATAAGTGCACCCCAGATAGCTAGAGATGTTGCTTTCACTTCGCGAAAGACTTTCAGCGTACAGACTGTACGGAATGTTTTACACGAGAGAAGTTATTATGGAAGGGCAGCTAGAAAGAAACCATTCATCTCGGAAATAAATGGGAGAAAGAGGTTCGATTTGCAAAATCCACGTTGATTTATCTGAAGAGTTTTGGAACACGGTTATTTTTTCCGACGAATCAAAGTTTAACATTTTCGGCAGTGATGGACGACGATATGTGTGGAGGAGGCCAAATACTGAATTGGAAAAGCAACATTTAACTTCTGCTGTAAAACATGGTGGAGGCAGCGTCTTAGTTTGGGGCTGTATGACAGCTAATGGAATTGGCAACCTGAATTTTATTGATGGTATTATGACAGCACGTACATTCATTGACATTTTGCGCCATAACTTAAAAAATCGGTTCCCAAAATCTTGGCTTGGGAACATCATTCGTTTTTCAACAAGCCAATGACCCCAAGCATACAGCGAATCTCACCGGGAATGGCTACTCTACAAGGCTCCTCGCCAAATAAAAACCCCACCTCAATCTCCTGACATCAATCCAATTGAAAATTTATGGCACCTGCTGGATCTAGAAATCAAGAAACATAAAATTTCAAATAAAGACGACCTCAAACTTTTACTCTTGCAAGAGTGCACAAAATTCCTAACAGTACAACAAAGACCTTAGTTTCCTCTGTGAGAAATAGATTACAAGCTGTTATAGATGCAGAAGGTATGCATACAAAGTACTAAACATATACTGATTTTGTTTTTCGCTCATAATTTTGACAATTTCATAATTTTGCCAATACTTTTTTTTTTTATTATGTAAATTTTGGATTTTCTCTTAGATTTTGACTAAAAAAATATTTAAATGAAAATTTCGTTATATTTGTATTGTCTTTTCTCCTTCTGTAATCGCTTTGTTAAAATAAAATTTGTAAACATACTTTGTTAGCAAATAGGATCATTTATAGGCAATTGCCAATACTACGTTCATTCGTTCTAAGCAAACTGGGACCTGCAATTTAAAGTGGATTCCGAACCCCTACAAACATCCATGGCACCGCTGGAACTCGAACCCGAAACCTGTGGTACAGAGTGCTATACCAATTGGCCATCGACCCGCAGCAACTCCAGGAGTGGTATTTGGAAACCTTGAAGGTCTTTTTGGCCTATCTTGATCCTATGCGAGGAAAATTTGTGATCAGTAGCGTTCAATGGTTAAGTTTATCTCTCTACGGCTGATTAGACTGGAACCTACAGTTAACATGGATACCGAACCACTCACAAACACCCATGCCAACGGCAGGATTCGATCCTGAAGCCTGTATTTACAACGGGCAGAGCTCTAGACAATCAGCCATCAGGCTGCTGTTGCATCCGAAAAGAAAGGAAGTATCCTTTGAGTGTATCCATTTGAAACTACAGTAACCCAACGTGGATGCTATATAGCAAGTCCATCGTGGTGCAATCTGGAAAATGCTGAATTTGCTACATCTGTGTTGAGCTAATGTCGAGTAGCTACAGTGAGAGTGTCCAGCTTTCGAAGATACTACGTTTAATTATCTCATCAATCTTTCCAGTAATAAATATATTAAGAAGGTTTTTCGTTTTAAGGTCACTTTGTGCACACTTTAGGCTAATTAGACCAGGATCTACACAGTTTAAAGTGGATTCCGAACCACTCACAAACATCCATGCCGCCTTCAGGATTCGAAACTGAAGCCTGTGGTTCCAACGGCCAAAGCGGTAGCCAATTGGCCATAGGGCCGCGTAGCCTTCGTTGGGTTTCGAACCAAGTTCCGGAAGTTCACTGGCCTGCTCTGATCCTATGTTTGTTCGAAAAAAAAAATTGGTTAAATTGGTCAATTTTAAAATAAATTTGATTCAGATATCGAGAATTTGGATTATATATTTTGTGAATTTGTTAATAAGAGTAAAATATCCTGAAATAAAAATAGAGTCCCGGCGTTATTCATTTTCTGCCAGGATTTGGACATGAAGCCTGTGGTTCCAACGGCATCACAGTAATGATTTATTTCATTATGTAATTTACAAACATGTAAATGGGAGGTAAAAGGGCCTCAAAAGTGGAATAGCCTAGGGCCTCTTTTCATCTAAATCCGGCCCTGTGTGCACGTTAGGCTAAATAGGCCGGGACCTACTGTTTAACGTGGATTCCGAACCACTCACAAACATCCATGCCACCACCAGAATTCGAACCTGAAGCCTATTCTTTCCAGAAGCCGTGAACGAATGGAATTACGATACTTATTGATAATATAATGAACTACTCAAGCTTTACTCGTTAAAATAAATGTCATTTTTTAAAAAAAAATAAGCTTAATCTTTTATAGTTCGGACATTCTTAACGTATAATAAATTTTATTATTATTTTAAAATCTTTAGATCTTTCTCTGTTAATTGACGGAAAATTCATTGCATTGTTTTTAATAGTTTAAATGTTTTAGCAATTTTGAATTCCTCAATTTTTTTCGAATTCAATGGCTGATTTTTTCGAATTCAATACAGCGAGAGAAAAAAGATGAATTCTACAAGACATCAAAAATTGAGTCCAGTTTTGAAAGCGAACGGAGATCATTAGCCCAACTATTACACATAATATTAAATGAGCAAACATGTGAGAAAATAATCGACCGGCTTTTTGATAAATCATAAATCCTTTGAAATACGACATAAAATCGACAATAAGCGGAACGATGTTTCGTGTATGCCGAATTGATTCACGAGTTGATCTATAAAAAAAATGTTTGTAGCTTTTCTGTAAGTGCTCAAAATTGTTAACATGGAAAACACAATCTGATTGCATTAGCAAAATCCTTATACATCAGTTGATCATGAAATTCATGATATATATAATTATTTATTAAAATAAAAAATATAAAAAATGTAGAAAAACATTAATTTTTATAATCGGTAAGTTATATTAAATATTCCCCTCTTTTATATTTCGTTATTTAAAGAAAACTCAAAAACTAAGGAAATATATATATATATATAAAATTATTTAGATATAAAATTGCACATTAGCTAATTAAATGACGATACGGAATTGGAATACTTAATGTATGACGAGTTTGTTATAAATATAAATGAACAAAATTATCATTCATATTGAGAAGAAAAATAATAATAATAATAATATAAAAAAAAACACTTTTTTTTTTTTTAATATTGATCTATTTAATTAAAAATTTTTTTAACTAGTTTATTTGATTTTCTGTAATAATTCCTACCAAACATGGAGTTACCAAGAAGTTCTAAAGAAATATATATATATTTCTACTCACTAATCAGTACATAAGCTTCAATCAAGTTTACAAAAATTAATAGTAAATAATATTTTTTTTAAGTATATGTTCATGCAATTTTATTATATGCGGGAATTTTGAAAATTTTTTGAATTTAATATATCCCAAAATTACTGTAAAAATGCTATAAAATAATATGAAAAATCTATAAAGAAAATGACATTTTCACGATCAATTACATCTCCTCACAGAAGACATCAACTTAAAGTGATGACGCCATCTAGTGTAAATATTAATAACTAATTTAAATTTCTTCCCATTGGCATGAATTTAACAGGAAGATATTATAATATATTAATTACTACTTTAAAGTAAAATTAAAGAAAGAAATATCTCATGTATGCTATTTTAGATCGTCATTAAAATAATTAGATGAATTAATAGGGATATAAAAAATAAATTGGTTTTTAAATGAAAGTAGCTAATTATCACTAAATCATTGTAATTAATTTATCGTCTTAGAATCAGTATAAAAAAATTTTTAATGAATAATAGCTCGAAAATTAATTTATAATTTTTTGTTAAAAAATATCGTTTTATTATTTTTGTCTACTTTATTAAAATATTTTTAACACATTTTAATAACTAAATATTTAATAGAACTTAATTAAGATTAATACTTAATAGAACACATTTTAATAGAACTTAATATTATTGTAAAAGATTCAAGTTTTACTTGAATTAATATTAATATTTTTTATAAGATTTGGGATGCAGGTTGCTGCATTTTTTTATTTTTATTTTGTAAGTGGAATTTCACTTTTTTAAATTAAGTCAAACACAAGTCTAATTAAAGAACCACTTTAGGAATATTATAATATTAAAAAAAAAAATAATAATTTAAAAGCATCCTAAAGCTGAGGTAGGAAAATACAAAAGGCTTTTAACTCTGTTTCAAAATTATTATTAAAAAAGGTAAGAATTTAAAAGTAATTTTAAACCCAAATTTTTTTAATTATAATAATTTTTTTTGATACTTATTACTACCTGATCTAACCAAAAATTAGAGTTAAGTCCATAAATTGACAAAAATTAATGAATAAATAAAATAAAGATTAAAAGAGAACTTATGGAAAGATGTCCTTAAATAAATCGAAGATAACAAGATATATGTGGATTCGATATTACATTGTAAATTTTCATGCAACATTAAGGTTTTCATCTGTTGTCATTTGTTCAAATTTAAAATACAACATGGTGTTTTTCTCAAAATAATAATAAGAAGAAAAATAAGAAAATAAAGAAATATTAACAATAACAAATAAATAAATAATATAATAATAATAATAAGAAGAAATAATTATAAACGATTAAAATATGCTTTACTACTGACTAAAATATTCTTTATTATTATCAAAACAAGCGAATATCGAAAATAAAAAAAAAATGTATTTTTACAAACTTATATCATAAGCAAGGAAAAAAAAAATTTATTTTTATAAATCTGAATCATACGCAAGGAAAAAAATATATATATTTTTATAAACTTAAATCATGAGCAATAAAAAAGAATGTACTATATTTTTACAAACTTAAAAAAACATCCTGTTTATAATTTTCCTGTATACCTAATAATTAGAACACGTGATAGTTCAATCAAAAATAGAATATTTATAAAAAAAAAATTTTTTTCTATTCACTGACTGATAAAAGAAAATGGAAACGTAACCTGAGCGTAGAAAAAAGCATGGCCAATCATTTTATTTTTCTTAACACGTGTCTGGAAGACAAAGGTCTGGTACGTGCTTCAACAGAGAAATCCCAGGCCTCACAGAACGGAGATATGAATTGACTTTTCCATGGTGCATCGGTTAAACGGGTCCATAATTGACGTCCCATCGGAGGGGACCTCCGTTGCAAACCCCCTGGCGGAACGGATGAAAAATAAACTGGTCCCCATTAGCCCCCATGCACCGCACGCGACTGGGATTCGTCGTGCTTTGGGGGAGGGGCCTTCCTTTGAATTGCGTGGAAAACTGCTTGTTTTACAATTTTTTTTTATATAGAAGATGAATAAGACAGGAGATCTCGTTTTGTTTCAGGATATTGCACTCTTATTAACAAATTCACTAAACATATAACCGAAATTCTGTATCAAATTTATTATAAAATTGGCCCAATTTAACTAATTATTGGCTAATAAATTGGCCAATTTTTTTGGAACAGTGATGGGAACAGAACGGCCAAATGGACTACTACTACTACACCCCACCACATCACATCACTGTGTCTAGAATTGAGTTGCCCCTATACAATTTCGGAATGATGTGGATGAGAAAAAAAAAGTCTGATTGGTCTCTGTGGTCACATGAGACCGGGATATAAGGTTTAAAGTAGATTCCGAAACACTACAAACATCCATGGCACCGCTGGGATTCGAACACGAAACCTGTGGTACCGAGCACCAGAGCTCTAGCCACTCGACCCCGAGTATTAGGACAGAGGTTCTATCCGCGGGCAGCTTTTTGTAGACACCGTCTTAAAAAACGAGACTCGATGGCTTTTGGGATGTTCAGCATCTACGGTTTAAAGTGGATTCCGAACCACTCAAACACCGGGATTCGAACCAGAAACCTGTGGTACCGAACGCCAGAGCTCTAGCCACTCGACCCCGAGTATTAGGACTGAGGTTCTATCCGCGGGCAGCTTTGGACACCATCTTAAAAACGAGACGCGATGGTTTTTGGGATGTTCAGCATCTACGGTTTAAAGTGGATTCCGAACCACTCCAAACACCGGGATTCGAACCAGAAACCTGTGGTACCGGGAGCTAGAGCGCTAGTCAAATTCATCAAATTCAAGTCTCGGCCATCAAGCTCCCCCTCCCCGCATGTAGCGCACGCGACTGGGATTCGTCGTGCTTTGGGGAAGGTTCCTTTGAATTGTGTGGAAAACTGCTTGTTTTACAATTTTTTTTTTTATATGGAAGATGAATAAGGCAGCAGCCAAACAAATAAAACAAAGGAATTAGGATTCATGTAACTCTTAATCCTAATTCCTTTGTTTTATTTTATTTTTTAACTTAAATTGTTTTAATTTTAACTTTAACCTTTTTTTTTGGGGGGTGCCATCGACAACGGACTCCTAATTGTACCGATAGCTTTAGCTTTTTCGATCTCCTGCTTTAATTGTTCTCAAAGCGGGAGATGTTTTTCCTAAATTTTAAATTCATTTTTATTTATTTTTAATTATTTCTATTCATTAATTCAAGAAACTACAATTTAAATGCTAATGTTTTAATTATTTTAAGTTGTGGAGGTTTTTGTGGTTCTTAAAACCACCAAGGAACTCCGTAACCGGTACGCCCGTTGCCCAAATGCTCCTGTAACTATACGGAGTGCCCTATTCTGAGTTCTATATATATGTTAAATGAAACATGTTGTGATGAGTACTAATCTTTATAAAAAATGTGACTCGGATAATAAATAAAAAAAAAGTCGAGGACACTTATTTGGACATTTATTCTCAGCACCCTATATAGTACTTGTAACAATATCTAAACAAACATAACACACAGCATTTACAAAGAAACAAAATTCAAATAATAAAAATCTTTGACTACGAAAATAAAATATGCAATAAAAATGATCATATTTTCTATCAAATTAAATTAAATATATTCAACACATTGAAGATTAAAGCAAATTCAATTGATAAATTTATTTCATAATAATTCGCCTTTAAAGTTTAAGTATGAATTATTAGTAGCATAAGACACGTCAATATTTACCACAGCAATCTGTGAACATATGAGCTATACTTTGGTGCAATCTAGTAAATACAAACGAACAGACTCAATGAGCCGAACGCGTTGATCTTAACCAATACATTTTTATGTTTGTTTATTAGTCATACATGTAGAATTTCTCTTTATTTTCAATTCATTGTTTTAGTGTTTACTGTTTATAGAATAGTGTTATTCTAATTTTGCAAACAATTTGAATGTAGGCCCCTCTTGATTTTGAGGCCCTAGGCTGAAGCCTAGTTAGCCTGGGTGAACGCAAGATGACCGTAGAGCGACAAACCAAACCAAACTAAACCTTTAGAAAGAACACTTCTCAAAAAACCACTAATACAGGCGTCCAAGGGTGTTATAGCTGGAAACATGCAAAGAGGACTAAATAAATAATCTAACGTAGTAAATACCATTTCTGTGTGTTCATCGAATTAAAAAAAAATTAATAAACAACAATAAATTTTAAATTTACTTGTTAAAAATATAAATTATTTATTTAAGAAATATTTTATTAAAAAATAATTTGTTTAAATTTAACAATAAATTAAAACAAATTACTTTTTAATATGGATGATAAAATTTGGTAATCATTGAATTCTCATTAAAGGACGTTTTTCATCAAGTTTTTGTTACTAATTTTCTTTTCTTTTTTTTTTTCAACAAATTACTTTTTTTTTAACATATTATATTGATTTATTTTTATTTTTTATTTTTTTAATATTAATTTTTGATCAGAAGATTTACATAAACATTGGGGGGCATAGGTTGTCCGCTCTAAGTTGTGGTTGGTAGTATAACAGAATGCAAATTTGAATTTCCACTCGCCGGTTTAATGAATGCTTTTTCTCATTATAATTACAACCATACGAAAACGATTTTACATTTAAATTTTATTAACAACAGTTCCTATTTTATTGTATTCACAACACTTTTCAATTCCTTCTATTAGCTGACACTCTCCTATATATATATCTTGTTCAAATTGTTCAATCGTTCATAAAACACTTTTTTTTTCCTCCACTCAAGTTCAGATACATTTTTTTTTTTTGAACTTGAAGTGGATGACACTGGATGTTAATACAGTTTTTCAAATATTAATTCATTCATTAAATTTAATTAATTAGTTTTAGTTTTTTTTTTTTTTATTTAAGTTGCATATATCTACCAACAGATGGCGCCAGATAAACTTAAAAAAATGAATGAAAATTATTTATAAAGGACTTTCTGCAATATGGTGTGAAAAAAAGTAGGAATTGACTTGAAATTTTTTTTTATATATATTACTTGTTTCTTATTATGAAGAAAAAAACGCTAAAAGTTTCTCGTCAATCATCTTTAGATGAAAATAAATAAACCAAAACCGCAAAAAAAGAATTTCATGCGATAGTTGCAACTTCAGCGTGAATAATCTTACACCTATTTCTTTCATTTTTTACTTCAACATGAAGTACAACCTAAATTCTTCAATATGAAATACCAGTAATAAATCTGATGTCATGAAAAGCTATGTGTAAACTCATGGCAGATTTAAGGCAACGCTGAATCTACAACATATCTGCTGACCTAGAGGCAAATAAATTCAGGTCAAAGATGACCAGAACCGGAATTTAGAAAACAACATTTCATATTTACATTATATATATATATATAGATACAAGTTTCGGGTTCGAGTCCAGGCTGTGCCATGTACGTTTGTAATAATTCGGAATCAACTTTAAGCCGTAGGTGTCTGTCTAATATTACTACTACTACTACACTACACCACGTCACTCTGCCTAGAGCTGAGTTGCCCCCTTACAGTTTGGGAATGATGTGGGTGAGGGGGAGGTCTGATGGACCTCTGACTGGACCCTGTGAAGCTCTACAGTCATATGAGCCCGGGACCTATGGCTTAAAGTGGATTCCGAATCACTACAAACATCCATGGCACAGCGTAGACTCGAATCCGAAACCTGTGGTACTGAGCGCCAGAGCAGTGGTCACTCGGCCATTGAGGCCCCAAAGGTCTAATAAGACTGTCGAGCGTTGGGTGTAGGGCTGACAACCCTACCCCCGTAAAAAGAAAACACCTTCTGTCTCGAAACCTACTAGTAGGCAAACGGCCTTGGCTCATCATGTGATTGCTGCGCCAATGAAGAATATATATATATATATAACAGAATATGTCACATACCACAAAAAATTGATAACTTGACCAAGAGTTTTTTTGCATATCAGTTCGGTTTCCGAATTCATTTTGAATAAATAACTATATCTTATCTGACATAGACTATATCATTCATTTTTCTTTTTTTCAATTCCTTCTATTAGCTCACACTCTCCCTATATATATCTTGTTCAAATTTTCAGTCGTTAATAAAATACTTTTTATTCATCACTCAAGTTCAAATACATTTTTTTTTTAACTTGTAGTTCATGATGACACTTGATGTTAATACAGTTTTTTCAAATATTAATTCAATGGCTAAATTTAATTAATTAATTTTAGTTTTCTTTTAGATTTAAGTTGCATGTATCTAATAATAGATGGCGCCAGATGTAAGAGGAAAATTTCAACTTTATTTGTAAAGGACTTTTCTGCAATAGAGTGAAAAAAAGTAGGAATTGACTTTTAAAAAAAATTATTTTTATATTACTTGTTTTTCTCCATTCCTATAAAGGAAAGAAAAATTTTATGTTAAATGGTTTTTATTATTTTAACTATTATAAATAAGTTATCGATATTTACAATGGAAATAATTAAGGATAGCATGAATTAACAGAAAAATCTGAAATGCTTTTGACGAAAGAGATTGTTTAGATTTTTAAAAATCCAAGTTTAAATTTCTACCCACAGATTAATTACTGCTTTAATAATTAAAAAATAATCACTATAATTACACCCGTATGAAGAAGATTTTAAACATTATATTTTATTCACAACATAAGAAAAATAAGTGGAGTTATAGTAAAATGTTTCATTCAATCATCCTTAGATAAATAAATAAAACCGCAACCGCAACCAGCGTTACATCAGATAACTGCAACTTCAGTGTGAATAATCTTACAACTATTTCTTTTATCTTTTTTACTTCAATATAAAAATACCAAGCAATAATTTGATGTCATGAGAAGTTTTGTTCAAACTTTTACTTCAAGAAAAATGTTTGTTAGTACATCTTTTTTATATTTCACAATTTTTGTTTTCACTGATTTATCACCTATACACAAATTTACAAAAAGCAATTTACAATTTAATATTTTTATAATTTTTTGTGCTTTTAATATATTTATTACTGGGAAGATTAATGAGATAATTAAATATATTATTTTCGAAAGCTGAGCATTCTCACTGTAGCTACTCGACATTAGCTCAACAGAGATGTAGTAGATTCAGCATTATCTAGATTGCACAACATTGGGCGCTACACTGCATTCACACTGGGTTACCGGCTACTACTACACCACACCATCACATCACTGCGCCTAGAGTTGAGTTGCCCATTTACTGTTTGGGAATGATGTGGGTGAGAAGTCTGATTGAGCTCTGAGATGGTCTTACAGTTATATGAAACCACGGATACGAACCCGATACCCATGGTACCGAGCGCCAGCCACTTGGTCCTTACATTGGGTTACCACTACTACTACTACACCACCCCACCCCACACCACTGTGTCTAAAGCTGAGTGACCTATATACAATTTGGGAATGATGTGGGTGAGAGAGAAGTTTGCCTGGGCTCCTGAAGCTCTTACAGGCATATGGGACTGGGACCTACAGCTTAAAGTGGAATAATAACCACTACAAACAGCCACTGGCACCGCCGGGACTCGAACCCGAAAAAACCTGCAGCCAGAGTGCTAACCACCGACTATCAGGTCCCCACATTCAGTTACCGAAATTTTAAATGGATACATTCAAAGGACACTTGCTTTCTTCTCGAGTGTAACAGCGGCCTGATGGTCAATTGGCTAGCCCTCTGGCCTTTGGTAACACAAGCTTTTCATGCTGAAATCCTGGCGGTGGCATGGATTTTTGTAAGTAGTTTGAAATAAACATTTTAAACTATAGGTCCTGGTTTAATTAGCTAAAAGCTAATTCTGGCGGTGTCATGGATGTTTGTAGTCGTTCGGAATTCACATTAAACTGTAGGTCCCGCTGTAATTAGCCTAAAGTTAATCCTGGCGGTGTCATGGATGTTTGTAATCGTTTGGAATTCACATTAAACTTTGGGTCCCGCTGTAGTCTAAATTAGCCTAAAGTTAATCCTGGCGGTGTCATGGATGTTTGTAATCGTTCGGAATTCACATTAAACTGTAGGTCCCGCTGTAATTAGCCTAAAAGTTAATCCTGGCGATGTCATGGATGTTTGTAGTCGTTCGAATCCACCGTTAAACTGTAGGTTCCGTTGTAATTAGCCTAAACCTTATAGTGGCGGTGTCATGGATGCTTTTAGGGTTTCGAAATCCCGCGTTAAACTGTAGGTCTCGCTGCAATTAGCCTAAAGCTAATCCTGGCGGTGTCATGGATGCTTTTGTAATCGTTTGAATTCAGCTAACATTAAACTGTAGGTCCCGCTGTAATTAGTCTAAAGTTAATCCTGGCGGTGTCATGGATGTTTATAATCGTTCGGAATTCACATTAAACTGTAGGTCCCGCTGTAATTAGCCTAAAGTTAATCCTGGCGGTGTCATGGATGTTTGTAATCGTTCCCGGCGATGGAATTCACATTAAACTGTAGGTCCCGCTGTAATTAGCCTAAAAGCTAATACTGGCGGTGTCATGGATGTTTGTAGTCGTTCGATTCCACCGTTAAACTGTAGGTTCCGTAGTAATTAGCCTAAACCTTATAGTGGCGGTGTCATGGATGCTTTTAGGGGTTCGAAATCCTGCGTTAAACTGTAGGTCTTGATGCAATTAGCCTAAAGTTAATCCTGGCGGTGTCATGGATGTTTGTAATCATCCGGAATTCACATTAAACTGTAGGTCCCGCTGTAATTAGTCTAAAGTTAATCCTGGCGGTGTCATGGATGTTTGTAGTCGTTCGGAATCCACATTAAACTGTAGGCGCCGCTGCAATTAGCCTAAAGTTAATCCTGGCGGTGTCATGGATGTTTGTAGTCGTTCGGAATCCACATTAAACGGGCTAAGGCGCCGCTGGCAATTAGCCTAAAAAGTTAATCCTGGCGGTGTCATGGATGTTTGTAGTCGTTCGGAATCTACATTAAACTGTAGGTCCCGCTGTAATTAGCCTAAAGCTAATCCTGGCGGTGTCATGGATGTTTGTAGTCGTTCGAATCCACTTTAAATTGTAGGTTCGCTGTAATTAGCCTAAAGCTAATACTGGCGGTGTCATGGGTGTATTTAGTGGTTCGGAATCACCGGGCTAAGGCGGGGCGTAATCGGGGCTACTTTATGCTAATTATACCAGGACCTACAGTTTGGAAAAAAATTTAACCGTACAGCGACAAACCAAAACCAAATCTCGAATGCTACTGAAGGACCTTCTGGTCTCCAAATATATTTGTACCCATCCGGTTCAGCATCGTTCGACGAGATGCGAACTAAAATCCAATATGGTATTCATCAGATCCCACCTGTGCATAATTAAATATTAATGGTAGGATTTCAGATTGTACTCAAATCAGAATTCGTACTTTTTGTTTAAATATTTTCAATGCATTTCTTACTATAACTTTTTACATTCTTCACCACAATGTTTTTTAATGATGAATGATCGAAATGAAAAGAAAAGTCATATTCATGACAAAGATATAATATATATACAATAATGTTTCTTACTAACCAACGTACTCCACCTAAGTCACGACCGAAAATGTTGCAGCCACTTGTATGGATAACTGTAATTTCCAAGCAGTAGATCATTAAGGCCTATAATTAGGAATATTTAAATCGCATTTCGCAATGAATCGCCGTTGCAAAAAACAGGTCAGTGAAATCAAGAGCGACCCGAAAACTTTCTTCTTGGAAGTCGGAAGAAACGATGCAGTGACCTCCAACTAAAGATCCTGTTAGGGACTAAACCTGATTTGCATGATTGTAGAAGCCGATTTTTGTTGTGATTTTCGCGTGTCTGAGCAATCGAGATCGTGTGAAAGTTCTGGATGTCTGTGTTTTGAAATCTGAGTGCAAGACTTCGATATTACTGTGCCCAAAAGTAAGACCAATTTAAAATTGTGAGCTTTTACTATTTCACTTACTTTTCTATGGATACTATTGTCGTTACTTAAGATAGTTCCCAGATATTTGAAATGCGATACTCTTTCAAAAGCCAAATTCCATCAAAGTCCACTGACGTCAATATCTTTTGGTCTTCTTTTGGATTCATTTGAGCTTCTAATAAAAAAAGCAATAATAAGCCATCAGGTAAATCAAAATGTATATATTATTGTCGTTGCTTAAGATAAATTTAAGATATACTACTGTATCCAAAAAGTAAGACCAATTTTCAATTTAAAATTTCCGGGGTCTTATGGAATTTCATTTTTCATTTCTTTTTTAGATTGCTGGTACTGTCCTTGACATCTGTGTGAAATCTGACGTCAAAATATTCATTAGTGTTTGAGTCACACTTGGCTTAGTGACGCACTAAAAACAAATTCCGGGGATTTTTGAAATGTCCGAATTCATTGAGCAAAAAGAACTTGCATTCAATTTTGTTTGTGGAAACGTATAGAATGTTGCAGAAGGCATTCGGTGAACATTCCTATATCGGAAAGAAATGTTTAGAAGTGGTATAAACAGTTCAAAGAATGCAGAGAACGCGTTGAAGACAAGAGCCCTCTGGTCGACCATCCACCTCAATTCACGAAGCTCCCGTCCAAAAATTAAAGATTTGGAGCTTGCAAACCGTCGATTTACAAATAGAGACCTTGCTGAAGATGTTGGAATAACAAAAGCATCTGTCAATTCCATTTTGGGCCTCAAACGCGTTAAATATCGATTGGTACCGAAAACACTGAATGCGTCAGCTCACACTGCATGGATTCTTCGTGATTTTTTCGTCAAAAGTGAAAAACATATCGTTCCACAGCCACCGTATTCCCACCGCGTGACTTCTGACCATTCCCTAAACTCGACCACTCCGGTTACACCGTTTTGAATCGATTGAAGAGATTCAACGTGAATCGCCGCGCGCTTTTGAAGGCCATCCTACCGATGACAAATTAGCATGCATTGAGGATTGGAAAAAAAGTTGGCATAAGTGCATTGTGTCCGGAGGGGATTACTTTGGAGGCGATGAAATAAATTTGGAAGAATAAATAGTTTTCGAAAAAAAAAAAAAAAAAATTGGTCTTACTTTTGAGCACAGTAGTACAATGCATCCGAAAAGTTATTATTTTTTTTTTAAATGTTTTTAAAAATTCTTTAAAAACAATCAAAGGTATGTAAGTAGGTTACTTTTTCAATAAATAAAATAAAAAAAAATTTCTTGATGTTGGTGATGTTTCTTGATTGATGATGGCGATGTTTACAACATTTTGATTTACCTGGTGGCTTATTATTGTTTTTATTTATAAGTTCAATGAATCCAAAAGGAGATAAAAAATATTCACATCGAAGGGAAGATTTTGAAGCAGTATCACATTTCAAATATCTGGGAACTATCTTAAGTAACGACAATAGTATAAATAAAGTAGTATGTGAAAGAGTACAAGCCGGTAATTGAGTATTTTAAGCAAATAAAAATTGTATGACAACAGATTTATTTCACGAAAACAGATCTTTTGATTTATAGGACTCTAATAACGCCGATTGTCACGTATACTGGAGAAACGTGGACATTAAGCGCTAAGAACTTGCAATACATCAGGGCTTTTGAGAGGAAAAATTTGAGTTGAAAAAGTTGACGATCATAATGGATAAGAAGACCAAACAAAGAAATTGAACACCAAATTAAAAAACAGAGGCATTGTGATATACATCCAATCACAAAGAATCCGCTGACTCGGTCATGTACATCAAAGAGATGAGGGAAACATCATTAAAAGGATTGTGCTATGTAGTAAATTGTTCAACAACAGGAAGACCAAGGGAAAGGTGGATGGATAATGTCGAAGAGGATCTCGGACAACTGAAAATTATTAACTGGAAGAGATTGGCATTGGAGCGAGACAGATGGAGAGCTGTTGTGTTGAAGGCTCAAGCCTGTACAGGGCTGTAATGTCAGTAAAGAAGATTAGTCATCTTGTGCACTAAACGAGGGCTAAACAGACCGGGACTTATGCAAACAATGCCATGAAGCCAGGATTCGAGCCACTCGCAAACATCCATCCCATCAGCCAGATTCAAACCTTGTGAGCTAATGTAAGTCACGTAGGTGCCAATCGATGTACAGACCAAAGCCCAGAGCGCATTGGCAATTTGACTGTTTGATAACCCGTAAAGAAGAAGGTTTAAAAGTAGCCCTTGTGTTCCGCTAATAAGTCACGTAGCTGCCAATCGCATTGAATACAGACCTTACAAGAGTAGTGTCTCCCATTTATCTGACTTATGGGGGAAAAAAAACCTAGAAAACACCCATTCAGCAATTTGACTGTTTGTATAATCACTGTAGAGTTTTTGTTTCTGTAAGCAGCGGTGGAATAAATGTAGTGGTGTATAAATGCTGCTAATGAAATCGAATCTGAGTTCTCTTGCATGCTGGTTATGCAAGCAATCATTGGTCCACGAAACAGGAGTCACATCTACTCTTGATTCTTTTTACGTTTTGAACATTTCTAGACTTTCTAAAAGTATATCGCATTTACATGGGAAAAACCTGAAAAAAACCCCCTGTCAGGCAGCCTGACTGTTTACATAATCACTATAAAGTGACTGCAATAAATCTTGATTGAACCTGGATCCCTCTTGTCCGCTAACTATCCAGCTTCTTCCACATCCTAAATTTCAAATAATAATAAGCATAAAAATAATGGTCTTAAAATTAATTTTATTTAATTAAACATATCAGAAAACATGTTTTCCACGTATTTAATGTGATATGAAATAATGATTCTTTATGCAATAAAATATTACAACTATATTTTATTCAGTACCACAGGTTTCGTGTTCGAGTACCGGCGGTGTGATGGATGTTTGTAGTGGTTTGGAATCCACTTTTAAACCGTAGGTCCCGGTCTAGTCTATTCTGGTTCTGTTGTGCAAAAAAGTGGCTATAAACCGATAAACGAAACAAAACCAATTAAACATATTTCATTCTTTAGAAGTAAGGAATCATAGAGTATGAAAACATTGCAAATTGGAAGGCAAAGTAATCAAATGATTTAATTTCACTTTAACTAAACAAAGCCTCATCAAAAACAATTTTTGTAATGACTATTTTTTGTGAAGTCGGATGTTCAATTTCATGCACATAGTATAATATATTTTGGTGAAAAAATATGTTTGGCGATAATCACATCGAATGGCTTTGGCGACCAAACTAATCCCTCTTCTGAATTGTACGTTTCAATAATTCCTTTTTACAGCGCCAACAAAAGGAGAGGATTTTTTACAGCAAATAAATGAATTATTTTTCATTTGCTGTTGATTACTGATTAATGCGCATGCTTTAAAAGGTCAAATAACTTACACAAATTATCGAAAGCAATAGTATTCAAGCGATAGTAGTATGTCAAATTTCTACAGGCATTGTCTCTTTTAAGGCAAACTGATGTGATTAGGACGTTTTTTTTATTAAAGTGAATTGCTACTTATTTAATAAAAGTTAAAAGTGCTAAATAAATAAAAAAATTCCTGTGAAAAAAAACCAGTGAAAATATTTTCGAAAAAGTTATAATTCTCACAGAATTTGAAGAAGTTGAAACACCCTGGGCAAACTGTAGAACTAAAAAAAAAAAAATATGTAAATGTAATACTCGGTGTTTGTGCATGTCTATTAATTAATTTAATTTAATATGATTAAATCAAAGAACTGGATTTTCTACTTAAGAATGCCATACACTTCTTCTGCTTTTACATTGACACTTTGGTATCACAGGCTTCAGGTTCGAATCCTAGCAGTGGCATAGATGTTTGTTAGTAGTTCCGGAATCCACTTTAAACTGTAGGTCCTGATCTGTTTAGCCCTTGCATGCCCAAGATGACCGTAGAGCGATAAGCCAAACCTTCATTGGCGCAACAGCCCCATGGTGTGCCAATGTCGTCTGAATACTAGCAGATTTTGAGACTTTTTTGGCAGATTTTTTTGGCTTTGGTTTATCGCTCTTTCTCACACTTTGGGCTAATCAGTTTAAAGCGGATTTCGAACACTCTCGCAAACATCTATGCCACCGCCAGGATTCGAACCTCAAGCCTGTGGAGTCACAAGCCAGAGCGCTAGCCAATAGACCATCAGGACGAAAAAAAAAGGAGAGAGGAGAGGCTTCTGTTCTGATGGATCACCCCGTAGTTAGAAGTCTGACTTGGCTCCATGACGCTGACTTTATAAGTGATAGGATTGTCAGCCCTACGCCCAACAGTCATATTAGTCCGAATCTTAGGTTTAAAGGGGATTTCGAATCCTTGCAAGCCCCCCATGGCACCGCCGGGGCTCGAACCCGAAACCTGTGGCACTGAGCTCTAAGTCACGGGCCACCAGGCCCCGTGTCATAAACTACACGTCATATATTATGCAAACTCCCTCAAATCAAAGATGTTCCACGTTGGAAAAAAAATATTTATACCTCATTATTATCGTCAGTGGCGCAACAGCCCCTTGCGGGCCAAGGCCGTCTGCCTACTGGGAGATTTCAAGACAGCAGATGCTTTCTTTTTACGGAATAGGGTTGTCAATCCTACGTCCAACTCTTTACAATCGTATTAGAATAGGACCCATGTTTTAAAAGGGATTCGAATCACTACAAACATCCAATGCATCTCTGGGACTCGAACCCGAAACCAGTTTCACCGGGCGTCAAAGATTTATACCTACCTTTTGTTATTTTATTTTATTTATTTTTTTAATATGTACTCGTTAAATTTTTATACTCAAATCCCCACGTAAACAGAGCAATCATAAAACAAGCAGTTTTTAAATTAGATACTTTAAATCTCTTTCTGATATATAAACTACCTCTGTCACAAGCTCTACATATCTGAAATTCATGCACGGACAAGCGAAAAGTGACAGTTGTCATGTATGCGTATGTTTACGTCGCCATTCCAGAATGACTCACCGAGCGTAGGAAATACCGAAAGGCAGCAACTCGTTTGGGCCACGAGCGTCTGAGATAAAATAGATCAAAGCAGAAATAAAAGGAGAAATCGGCGAGTTGACCCAGTTCCGCGACAGGATTGCACCTGACTTCATCACAGAGATACGTTACGTAAGGCCGTATTTAAAGCAACTTTGTAGTAGATGAAATGTTGCGAAACAGCAACTTAGTTTCGTTGAGTTTTGCTTTCAATGGTTATCGTAATTGTAACTATGAGTGAAATGTTATTTCTTTTTTTTTCTATAATCGCACAGTGAGGATAGATATTTAAAAAAGATAAAATAAAAGAAGTCTTTTTAAAAAGATAAAATAAAAGAAGGATCGTTATTTCATTCATGAAAGACTGATATTGCACTGTTATTTTGCGTCGTAAAGAAATCTACGAACCAAAAAAATATTTTATAACTAATAATATTTAATAAAATTTCTATTGAATTTGGCAGTTTTGAAAAATATTATATTTATTTAAATTTTGGACTCAATACCGCCCTAGTTTGATTATTTTTTGAATAATTTAAAATCAATTTATCAAATTGCTTAATCATTAAAATTCATTAATTAAAAATCAATTTTATAATCATTTTTAAATTTATTTAATTATTAAAATTTATCGATTTCTAGATTGTTTTTCAAATTTTTTTTCCAACACCTTTTCAAAATTTTTAATTTAAATGGAGATTAAAAACTAATTTCTAAAAAAATTTTTAAGATTCACTTTAAAAACAAAAATGTGAAATTTTATCAAAAATATTATTCTTTTATTAAATTTTTTTTTTTTTATGCAACGTATCATTAAAAAGTTATCAACAAAATGTTCAATAGCATTTTATTTGTTGTTAACGTTATTTTTTGTTGTATCGTTATTTAACATTAAAACTACTTCTTTTCAATTACTTTCGTTATGAATCCACTCTGAATCTTTTGAACCATTTAAGGTCACTCTAAACTAATTTCTAAAAATATTTTTTTCTGAGATTCAATTAAAAAAAAAAAAAAAAAAGTAAAATGTTATCAAAAATATTGTTTTTTTTATTAAACTCTTCTTACGCAACATATCATTAGAAAGTTTTCAACAAATTGTTAAATAACTCATCTGTTCCATCTTTTAGCATACATTACGAAAAATTTTTACAGAGATTTGAAACTGCATTAATTATATGATTTTGGAATATTTTTTTTGTAATTTTAATTGTTTTTTAAAACCGGTATGACTTTTTAATAAAATTTTTCTAATTTTTTTTTTTTTATGCGAGCAACCATTATGCCAAATTCGATTAAAAATGACATCATCATCATCATCATCAATTTGCAGGCCGTCTGCCTATTGGCAGATTTCGAGCCGAGAGATGGTTCCTTTTTAAGGGATAGGATTGCCAGTCCTACGCCCAACGCTCTACAGTCATATTAGACCGTGACCCTGCAGTTTAAAGGGGATTTCGAACCACTACAAACATCAATCGCACCACTGGGACTCGAACCTAAAACCTGTCGCCAGAGCGTTAGTCACTCGGTCATCAGGCCCCCTCAATATAACACTAATTTCTAAAAAAAAAAATTTGTGATTGACTTAAATGACAAATTTTATCAAAATATTGTTCTTTTACTAACGTACTTGTTTATCTAACGTATTTTTAAACGTATCTTTTTTTTTTTTTTTTTTTTTTTTTTTTTTTTCTTATCTCTTTGGCATAAATTAGGGGAAAATTTTTAGAAGGATTTAAAACTGCTTTAATTATGCAATTTTAGAATATTTTTTAAAAATTTTACGTAGTTAAATTTTTTTTAGTTCCTAAAATTTTAATTCTAAAATTTTTAGTTCTAAAAATTTTTTTTCTAAAATTTTGTAATTTTTTTTATATGTAAGCTCTTCCCCGAATTCGGTCAAAAATTTGGCATGATAATGTAAAATTTTTAGATCTATTTCTTTAATTTTCAGATGTATTTAACTGTATTGATCTATTTCTCTATTTTGAATTCAGCATTATTTGATTAAAAACTCCTTTTTTTTAAAAAACATCAGTGATTAATTTTATACATATTAAGAGTTAATAAGTTCTCACATAAAACTATAGAGAAAAAGAGAAATTTTCCAACACATCCAAGTTCACAGAACATGATGCTGGAAAACGTGTCTCAAAACATCCGCTCGCACAAAGCCTCGGGAAAAAATCGCGCCGTCATTGACGAGAAAGGCGCTCCGTTACGTTTCTGCGAGGTGAGATGACGAAAGAGCGCCGCTCGCGTCATGTTTGCGCGGAAACAATGAAGCAAATAAAGCGAATCCCCAGTAGACCTGTTTCTCGCTTCTTGTTTTCTTTTTTTTCTTCCTTCCTCGATTTCACCGCCGGCGCGTCATCTCATTCTGCGATTGTAAGCAGTTACGCGGCAGGAAAAGCTGCTCTCTGCTGCGCATGCTTTCAAGTTACGTTGCACTTGTGCATCGTTCCAGTTTGATTCGACAACTGGAAATAAATGTCGATAAATAATTTTGTAGAATGTTTTGATAAATATTAAGTATTTTATTTAAATCGCAAGAAATTTTGCTTCAATTTGTTTTTATTAGAATTTATTTTCGCATAATTATTTATATGTTAATAGGATTCTTTTTACTATACGATATAGTATTCAATTATTTTTATCTGTGAAACATTTTTTTTTAATTACTGATGTTGTAATTTATCATAACTATCATAGTTGCCTGACGGTGAATTGGCTAGCGCTCTGGCCTTTGGAAC
>BPLR01014155.1:0-55110 GCA_021605095.1 Caerostris extrusa
CCTTTGTAGAGAAAGGAAACCAAAATTACTTTTTCTTACCTTATATTTTAAAAAATAATACATCTAATAACAGATAGGATAATTCAGGATAATTTATCAATGTCGAACATTAATAAAAATTTCAAGATTTTAAATTTCTGTATGTATTGCTTTTCTGTTTTTTTTATTCATGAGTTGCAGAAGAATATTTCAATGATTTTTTCTTGTATGTGGAATGCTTTTTTAAAACAATCTAATTAATAGATCTCAAATTATATACACTCAAGAGCCAAAACATTATGACCACCCCTACATTTTGCAATGAACTCGCCTGGATGACGTGGAAGGCACGTGATCAGGTGGAAGTATTATTTAACTGCTGCTGGAGAGTCTGAAGAATCATTCTTTCACATACTTCTGTGTGTGATGGGAAAGGCTGCGGATCTAAGCGACTTTGATAGAGGGCAGATTGTAATGGCTCCAAGGCTCGGAACAAGTATTTGAAACTGCACGACTCGTGGGTTGTTCGCGATCTACAGTTGTTAGTACTTATGCAAAGTGGATGAATGACGGTGAAACCAGCAATAGACGACGTGGTGTCGGACGTCCACACGCTATCAAAGAAAAAGGT
Source organism: Caerostris extrusa (assembly GCA_021605095.1). Classification (NCBI taxonomy): domain Eukaryota; kingdom Metazoa; phylum Arthropoda; class Arachnida; order Araneae; family Araneidae; genus Caerostris; species Caerostris extrusa. Next base: position 611 of record BPLR01014155.1, read on the forward strand.
CGTCGGAGACTGTGTCGCATGGTGAAGCAAAACCGGAGCCAGACAGTGGCTCAGCTGACAGCCCAATACAATGCAGGGCCAAGTAGAATAGTATCGGAGCACACTGTTCAGCGGACACTGTTGGATATGGGGCTACGCAGCAAACGTCCGACTTGTGTGCCTTTGCTGACCAAGCGTCAGCGCCTACTGCGCCTGCGATGGGCACGGGAACATCGTGACTGGTCCATGGATCAGTGGGAGTGAGTTGACTGGTCCGATTAATCACGGTTTGTTATTTATCACGCCAATCCGTGTCAGGGATACTCCGTCTTCCAGGCGAACAGTTGCTCCCTCAATGTACAGTAGGTCATACACAGACCGGTGGTGGCGGTTTTATGCTTTGGGACGTTCTCTTGGGCGTCTCTGGGACCCATGGTTGTGGTAGAGCAGACCATGAATGCTACAGGGTATCTGAACATCATTGTGACCAGTTGCACCCTTACATGGCCTCTGTTTTCCAGCAGGAAATGGAATGTTCCAACAGGGACAACGCCCCCTTGTCACAAGGCTAAAATTGTGTTGGAGTGGTTCCAGGAACATGATGCTGAATTCCAGTTAATGTCCTGCTGCTTAACTCCCCGGATATCAATCCGATAGAACATATTTGGGATGTCCTGGGACGGCAGCTCAGAATTCAAAGACCACCAATTCGCAATATCTCGGATTTGCGTGACCGTTGCTTAAACATCTGGTACAATCTGTCTCCGACCATCTACCAAGGACTTGTGCCATCCATGCCATGGCGGGTTGAAGCTGTGTTGCGCGCCAAAGGTGGGCCAACTCGTTATTGACAGGTGGTCATAATGTTTGGGCTCTTAAGTGTAGATGATATAGTTGCGAAATAAACAAATGTTATATTTCTTTAAACATTCCATCTTTTGCAGGTTGGATGGGTGACGTGGAATATGTGCTGCTCTCTCAGTTTCGGTGGAATTTCCCTACTTCTGTACGAAGGAGTTCCATACTTCTTGAGTCCGACGTACTTTTGGGACATAGTGGAAAAACATAAAGTAACAAATCTATTCCTACCAGCTAACGTCTGCGATGACTTGGAAAAATATGGATACCTTCCAAGTGAATTATTAATTTGTTTATTCTATTTGCATATTTTTTTTTTTTAAGATTTCTTAAATTTGATTACTACATTTGTAATAAAAAAACAAGTAATATAAAAAAAAATGTTTCCTTAAAGTCAATTCCTGCTGTTTTTCCACTATATTGCAGAAAAGTCCTTTACAAATAAAGCTGAAATTTTCCGCTTACATCTGGCGCTATCTATTATTAGATACATGCAACTTAAATCTAAAAAAACTAAAATTAATTCATTACATTTAATGAATGAATTAATATTTCAAAAACTACATTAACATCACTAAAAGTTCAAAAAAATGCATTTGAACTTGAGTGGTTGAATAAAAAGTATTTTATGAACGATTGAAAATTTGAACAAGATATATTTATTGGGAGAGTGTGAACTAATAGTAGGAATTGAATAAACAAAAATAAGGATTTAACTATTAATAATTATATGGATACCTTCCAAGTAAATCATTAATTTACTTAATTTATTTGTATTACTTCTTTAAGATTTATTTAAAAAGAAAGTTTGAAAATTTGATTAAGTTAGATTAAATTTGATGGAAAGCTTAGAAAATTTGATTACTACATTTATAATAAAAAATTAACAAACAATAGTGATTTAAATATTAATAATTATTAACTAAAACTTCATAAAATATTTAAGTAAAATAAAAAATAATTCTTCACTAAATTGTAACAAAAGGCTTCGAACTATTATTTAAAATTTTTATAAAATTATTGTTAAAATGTGTATATAAGGAAAAAGACAAATAATATTTTGATAAGAATGTAAACATAATGATTATTTATATATTATAAAATCTATTATCTAAAAAATGATAGTGTCAATTTTCATTTAATAACACTATTTCTTAATTCATTTTAAGAGAAAGATGAATGCGTAAGTAATGTAATTTTTTAATTCATTTTTAATTCATTTTAAGAGAAAGATGAATGCGTAAGTAATATATATATATATTTTTTTATAAATATTATATTGTCTTTCACTGTGGAGAGAAAAGGAATTAAAATCAGTTTGAAATTTCTTAAATTATGTAACTTTTAAACCACAATTCTAAATACCCCAGCTTAAAATATTAATTATTCACATATTAATTAACTTTGAATAATTAAAATTTGCATATTTTTTTCTCATTAAAAATTTCTATTGTTACCTATGGCTTTATTGGAAATTAATCCATACAAACAAAAATTTCTACATTTTTAAAAAACTACAAATTTTCTTTAAATAACTGTACATTAATATCTGCTATAAATGATACAATTAGGGATTGCAATATCGCACAAAAAACTTCAATACCGGTATTTGGTATTTTTTTAGATCTTAATACGGGATACCGGTTTTAATACCGGTAGTAGAAATTCTAGAAAAAGAAAGAAAACACAGATTTTTTTTTTGTTTTATTTTGCCAGTTTTATTAGATAATGTAAATATCACAAAAATATTGCTACTTATAAACTATGACAGTACTATATAAAGAATCAAAAAAGTAAAGGAACATCTAATTTATTTAAATCAGAAAAAGTGTAAATATCACTATTCAGTCTGTGGTACTATTACAAATTTCTGAAATGTGATCTTAAAAAAAAACAAAGCATCAACTGTACTATCATTAAGCCTGGAATGTAAATTTGTGCAAAAATTACCACCTGTCGAAAACACTCTTTCAGTATCTTCACTAGTTGGTGGTACTGTTAGCAATGCGTCATATACTTTTTCCGTGTATTTACCACTAAATCCCTCATCTTCAAATAACTCTATTTCTCGTCGGATTATTTTGGGTATAGCTGATTTCTGTATTGTATTTTGATTTGTTTAAATTGTTTTAATTATCGCCGATTCAAATATTTATTCAAGAGACAACTTTTCACTATAGACATTAGTGTCATCATAATCTTCGATAACTGTACCGAATTATTCTGAATGTGGTAGGTTTGTGGAGAATAGAATAAGAATAAGAATTTGTTATAGAATAAGAATTAAATAAAGAATTCTAAATTTCTAGTAAATACCGAAAAAAACGATATTTCAATTTGTGAATACCTGTATTACAAAATTGTACAAATGATTCAAAAATACCGGTATTCGGTATCCTAGTATACCGGTATTGCAATCCCTAGATACAATAATATCATATTTTTTAAATTTTATTTGCAAAACCTTTTCAGGAAAAGAACATACCTTGAAGCATCTGAAAAATTGTACAGCAGGGGGAAGTATTGTGAAACCTCGAGCTTATGATTTCTTTTACAATAAAATCAAGAAGTAACATTTTGTATTTTCCACATATGGTAAGATAATATTTTATATAATAATTATAGCATTTCATACGCGGATACTTTTTCATACTTCCTTCTTATTGTATAATTAACTTTATTCAATTCCTTCTATTAGCTCACACTCTCCCTATATATATATCTTGTTCAAATTTTCAATCGTTCATAAAATACTTGTTATTCATCCACTAAAGTTCAAATACATTTTTTTGAACTTGTAGTGGATGACACTATTTTGATGTTAATACAGTTTTTTTAAATATCAATTCAGTAATTAAATTTAATTAATTAATTTGAGTTTTTTTTTTAGATTTAAGTTGCATATCTAAAGTTTACCAATAGATAGCGCCAGATAAACTTAAAAAAAATGACTTCAGAAAGTTTTTGAAAGTTTTCACTATAAAAAAGTCTTTGATAAAAGACTTTCTGCAATATAGTGAAAAAAAGTAAAATTGACTTTAAAAATTTTTTTTTATTTATATTACTTGTTTTTTTAAATTGAATAAATATTTCCAAGAAATATAATTTTATTCTAAGCCTCATTCTGAAATATGATATGGTAATGTAAATTATTTAATTTAAAAAAGAATGGAATCAACTGTACCAGTTTGATTTAAAAAGTCAGTTATACAAATTAAATTAATTTCTTAAAAATATCATGTTTTGTGTAAGTAAATTAAATTTATTACTGCAAGAAACCATTTAGGATTAAATTTGCTTGTATAACAACTGTAACATATCATACTTCAATAATATTTCGTCATTTTCGTGTTGAATAAATAATAATATTTTTTAAATTATCATAAATATTTCAGAAAAAGATATAATTTTAATCTAGGCCACATGCTGAAATAATGTATATTATTTAATTAAAAAAAAAAAGAATGTTATCAATTTTAGCAATTTAATACAAAAATCAGCTATGCTGATTAAAGTTAATTTCAATAAAAATTATGTAAACTAAACTTGTTATTGAAAGAAACTATTTAAAGTTGAGGAAACTTTAGTTTCCTCTTAAAACAATAGGTAACAAATAGAAAAATTCAGATTTTCATTCATTATCGGAAAATATTTTTTTTCATTCGATAATTTTTTATTTTAATTGAGACAATTTAATAGAACTGTTTTATCTAAAAATTTAAAAGCAAACGAACTGTAAATAAAATACAATAATATATAAAAATATATTAATATATAAAATATATGCCAATTTTGCATTCGAAATATTAAATTGTAATGTGCTAGTTCCATGTTATATAGTTGTATGGATGGCGCTAGGTTCATGTCCACATCTAAGTGAGATGTAGTTCGCGGTTGTTTCTCTTTTCTTCAGAAGTTCTGTTCTCTTAGCGATGGAGGTGTACAACAATGGAAACGTAACGATGGAGGCGTATATCTTAGTTGAAAAAACGGAATGCTGTTTATTTTATGAGGAATACAATCTTAGGTGCAAAAAATATAAGAGGATATTGTATCCTGAATGTAAATCATTCAGCGCCGCAGAAGGTTCTGATTATGCAATGAAAATTAGCACAATAAAGAATATCAAAAATTAAACCTTTTTAAAAATGATAAAACTTTGTGATTTTAGCAATCTTATACAGAGGTGTTACATTTTTGTAAAGAATTTGAACATATTCAAGCACACGCACGCACGCACGCACACACACACATCATACACACACACACACACACACACACACACATATATATATATATATATATATATATATATATATATATATATATATAATGTAAGTTATTATAGGTTTTATATATATAAATATATATATGTGTTGAGTTATTTTGAATCATCCAAGTCATCAGAATACGTCACTAGATTTGTTTTTAACTTGGATTCATTCATCTAGGGAGCAGAAATAGCATGGCTTATAATGCCCAGAGGGAACGATTTGTTTGATATTATCCCCATATGATTATAATTAATTTTTAGGGATTTTGCTGATTTCCTGAATTACTTATTTCACACCCTGTTAGTGTATGTAAATTTATATATACACACAAAGATAATTTTATATTCTAAGATGTTCAGTCTGGCAGAAACGTTATTAAACTATCACATTAATTTTGGATTTCAGAGATAAAAAGGTTTTTCTTAAAAATCACAAGATTGTTTCATTCTTTCTGCACAATCTTCTAGAGTCCACCCAATGTTCTGGGATGATGCAATTACACTAAGTAATAATAATTACTTAGGCAAAAAAACTTAAAAAATATTTAATCAAAGTTTACTTCCTTCTTACTTCTAAGAAAGCATTTTTTTTCAAAAGATAACATTAAAAATACCTTATTCTGGGTTCTTGTAAACAATTTATAAATCGCTTAGCCTATTTGCTTAAGGTAGTCAGAAATACGAATAAAAGAAAGTGCAATTTTTTATTTGTTAACTGTCATAAAACCTCTTACTAAACGACAAAAAGAATATTATACATGCCATTTAAATATTTGGCTGTATTTTAAAAACATTTACTTTTTAAGTCAAAAATATTGAATAGATGGACGGTTAGTTAAAAGTTAAAAAAGTTGAAATTATTGAATACAGAAAAAAATGTTCATTAGTATTAGTATCAGTTTATTTATTATTATTACAATTAAATATTTTTGCTACAGGTTGTACTGAATTATTGGGATGTGCCTCTTGTCGACCCTACTGTTCCTATTTACAGAGGTGAAACTCCCATTCCTACACTTGGAATGGACATTCAATGCGTTGACGAATCAGGTATTCTTCAGAATGCAGATAAACATGACTCTCTATCAAACACAGTTTTTGATAAAATGATATATATATATACACTCAAGAGCCAAAACATTATTAACATTATGCCTTAAAATTATATTAATACCACCACTTAATACCAGTTAATACCACTATACCTGATCACGTGCCTTCCACGTCATCCAGGCGAGTTCATTGATAAAATGTAAGGGTGGTCATAATGTTTTGGCTCTTTGGGTGCATATATATATATATATATATATAACAGGTGGCTGAAACGTTCGTAGGCTGATAAATGGCGCTACTAGTATTAAATCCATATGATTTTTAGTTAGCCCTCCCCTTCAAAAGACATGTATAAATTTGACAGCTGTTACACTATTAGTATGTGAGTTATAGCATTTTTAGTGAAGCAACTTTGTTAGTTTGAAAAATGGATAAAAAGGAATTTGTGTTTAATTAAAGCATTGCGGTTTGGCAAAAAATACTAATTGAAGCCAAGACTTGGCTTGAAAACATTATTCGGACTTTGCACCAGGAAAATCAACCGTAGAGAAGTGGTTTGCTAAATTTAAACGAGGCGAAATGAGCACCAAGGGCGATGCACGCAGTGGACGCCCCAAAGAGGCTGTTACCGACGAAAACATCGAAAAGTCCACAAAATAATTTCTGATAATCGTAAAGTGAAGTTGATTGAGATAGCTGAGACCCTAAAGATATCAAAGGAACGTGTTGGACATATCGTGAATGAATATTTGGATATGCGAAAGCTCTGTTCAAAGTGGGTGCCGCGCAGAGCTCACAATCGACCCAAAACAACAACGAATAGATGATTCTAAGCAGTGTTTGGAGCTGTTCAATCGTAATAAACCCGAATTTTTGCGTCGATATGTGACAATGGATGAAACACGGCTCCATCATTTCCCACCGGAGTCCAATCGACAGTCAGCCGAGTGGACTGCACGTGATGAACACTAAAAATGCTATAACTTCACTAAAAATGCTATAACTCACATACTAATTGTGCAACAGCTGTCAAATTTATACACGTGTCTTTTGAAGGTTAGGGCTAACTAAATATCATATGGATTTAATACTAGTAGCGCCATCTATGTGTCAGCCTACGAACCTTTCAGTCGACCTGTTATATATATAGTTTTAGTTTAATTTGTTTAATTTGATTTTTTTAAATTAAAATTTAAGTTTTTAATTTTAAATTGATTTAATTTAAGCTAATTTGAAAATATTATGTATAGTATCTGGCATTTAGTCCCTGCTCATGATAGTATGACCACTTAAAATTGATGAGCCATTTGAAAAATGAAATAGATATGGTTTTATAGTCCAATATAGAAAACATGATTTTTTTTCCATTTCTTTAAAAGAATCTTGACCATGTCAAATTATATGGAAAAATTGCCTTTGTACTTATTATCTTTGCAAAAAAAATCAAACGTTCTAAATTAATTAATAATTTTACTATTGATTGATTTATTGTTTACATATTAATTTTAAATTAAAAATTATCCATTCGAACTAATGAAATTTACTGCTGATTGTAAAAAGAATCAATTTTAAAATTAAATAAAAATTACTTTTAATGTTATTACTTAAAAAAATAATTTCATTATTGTCAATGATAAAAATAGGTTCTAGAGAATTTAAAGATTTTTAAACAATTTTGTCTCAAAATAAAAGACGACACATATCATTATTAAGAATAAATATATAAAAATTGTTTGCTTCATTCATATTTATTTAATAGACGAAAAATTTTTAAAGTTTTTTTTTTAAAATAAATAACTTTTTTTTGGTGTAATACATAAACTTATTATGTGTATCTAGTGAATCTGCTTACACTCCAATTTTGTTTTGATTTTAATTTTTGATGCGGCTGTAATTAATCACAAATTGATGACAAAACACTTTTTTTAACTTAGTACCTTCCTTTTCCTTCAGTTTCTTTAAAATAGTTTTTAAAATATTTTAAAAATGTGATTTTATAATTTTATTTATATTATATATTTTGCCTGAAAACTTATAATTGACTTTAAATAATTTTCGGTATTGTTATTCATTCAATTCTTACTTTTAGTTCACACTCTCCCTATATATATTTATATATCTTAAAAATCGTTAAAAAATACTTTTGAATATCTGAATCGATCGTGAATCGTTAAAAATACTTTTTATTCATACACTCAAGTTCCATTTTTTTTTTCAACTTGTAGTTAATGACACTGGATGTTAATATAGTTTTTTTTCAAATATTGATTCAGTAATTAAATTAAATTAATTAATTTTAGTTTTTTTTAGATTTAAGTTGCATGTATCTACCAATAGATGGCGCCAGATGCAAGAGGAAAATTTAAACTTTATAACCAGATAAACGTAAAAAAAGGAATGAAAATTATTTATAAAAGCTGTAGGAATTGACTTAAAAATTTTGACACTTAATGTTAATACAATTTTTTTCAAATATTATTTCATTAATTAAACTTAATTAATTAATTTTTAATACTTTAAATAGAATTTTAGCCGTTTGCGAAAAAAATTGAAATGTTTCTTTGTTGACCTAAGTAGGAATTGACTTTAAAAATTTTTTATATATTACTTGTTTTTAATGATGTTTTGTTGAATTATTTGTAGGAAAACCCGTGGAAGGTGAATATGGAGAATTAATTATATCTACGCCTTCACCAGTTTTGCTACTAGGATTATGGGGAGATACAGATGGTACTCTTCGCCGGAAGAGTTATTATAGCAAATATCCAGGTATTTAATAACACACTTATCAATTTTCAAACTTGTCAATAACATACTTATCAATAAATACTTATCAACTTGAAAATATCAACTATATAAATATTTTTTTTTTTTTATTTTCAATGGCAAAAGGAAATGACAAGCTCTTACGATATCAAAACAGTGTAAAACGCACACATGAAAAAAGAAAACAATAAGAGAAAAAAGTCAAAATCTCATCAGCAAAATTCCAGGGCTCCAATATCGTATCTAGCTTTCCGATAGGCATCATATAGCAGCATGCTATATCATGTCTGTCATGATCTCATATATCAACTATAATTTTAACACGAAAGGTTTAGACAACAGGTTGGAAAAAGATTAGAGAACTGGGGCCTGATGGCCGAATGGTTAGCGCTCTGGCGTTCGGTGCCACAGGTATCGGGTTCAAATCCCGGCTTTACCCATGGGTGTTTGTAGTGTAATCCACTTTAAGCCGTAGGTCCCGGTCCTAATAGGATCGTAGAGCGCTGCGGGGGCATTGTTACTCCGCGTCAGTGGTTTACAATCAAGTTACACGCGCCCCGTTTGGTAATGCAAAGTGAGTAGCATCGGTGCAGCCCTTATGGCATAAAAGAAGATCACAGTCTATTTGACAGCTGCATTAGGAAAGGAAAAATAAAGATTGGAGAACTAAGATCAGGATAAAGCTAAAACGTGGAAAGAAAGGATGACTGCACTAATTACATCACCTGAAGAGAAGCATGAATATTGTGTCAGGAAAAAAAGTATGAAAAATATAAACAATGAAAAAAGGTGATACTTACTTAGAGGAATTGAGATCGGTTCTGAGGTCTAAGTTCAGTGCTAAATTTTTATTTACATTTGTCAATAAATTATTGTGGGTGCGCAGAAGATCTACCTCCCCCGTGGTGCACCTGGTAACACTTTTAGTGGCTAAAAGATCTGCAACTTGGCATTATTGTTACATTAATGAACTCTGTTTCAGCATGTTTGTTGTATTATTTTTTGTTGTTGTTGTATGTTGTATGTTTTTTTTCGTTGTTCTTTTTTTGCTGTAACTGTTCATAATCTGCCATTGGAAATAAATAAAAATAAACCATTGTGTATTTTGCATTTCTGATCAAATAATTATTTGATCAGACGGTAGAGCTACGTTACTAGTACTAATTTTGGGTTTTTTTTTTTTCATAGTTCAGTTATATTATACTAAGTAATTCTTTAACAGATTTCATATTTTAATTAGAATAATTAACAAATGAAATCTTGTAACAAACTAAATTGTTGTAACTGTTGCAAAAAATATTTTGGATTTTTTTAATTAATTGTTCAACAGTTTTTTTACCATGATTCAATTACCAACTTCTATTGGTAGTTGTAAATGATTATAACAAAAATTTGGTGGTTGATTATAACAAAAAAAAAAAAAAAAATTATTTCAGTTAAAAAGTTGATCTTCTAATATGCAATCTTATATTTTCAGGAAAGTTTTCAATCGGAGATTTTGCTGTTGTGAATCCGATCACAAAAGGATTTGTGATTTGTGGTAGAAGGTACAGTTTGATTGTTGCATCCAATAAATTACATGTTAGCTATTTAATAATTTATAAATAAGTAGACTTTAAACTCGTAATATTTTCATATAACTTTTTTTCTCCTAATTTTAATAAGAAAATATTTAATTTAAACAGTTAAATTCTAATAGAATGTATTTTTCATTTAAAAAATTCACATTGGTAGCGAAACACAAATATTTATCTCTAGGTTAATGATAAAAAAATATAAATGCCAAAAATAGTTGCAAATTTGCAAAATACATCAAAATATGTAAATTACACAAATCATTCAGTTCAAAAACAAACAAATAAACAAACAAACTCTTTTATTCTTCTTTCTGTGTTACAAATGCTGGAATAATAAGAAAATAAAGAATAACATTACGGCATCAACTTTCAAGTTTTTTATGATGAATTGTACTTTCTTAATTAATTTTTATATGATAAATATATTTGACTAAATAAAAGAGAACACAGCCATCCAATACAATAACAAATTAGTCACTAAAGAATCGTATATTTATTAATATTTTAGAAGACGTATTTTCATAAAAGAGTACACTTCTTGGGACAATGTAAAACTTGATTAATTTTAGCTAATTTTTTTCTAATCTAATATTTCAGTGATGACACGTTAAAACAAAGAGGTACACGTTTTGGGAGTTCTGATATTTACAACGTTGGTAAGTGTTGTTAAAAGTATTTATTTTTCTTTATTGACGACAAAAAGGCTCTATAGAAAGAAAATATTCAAAATTTAAAAAAAAAAAAATAATGTTTGTTGCCTTTGTAAATCGTATTCATTTTAGCATATTTAATTTATAAATATTTAAGTGACACATTGAAATGTGCATTATAATTTATTTTAATTTAGAAAAATCTTTCAGTTATTGTATAGCGCATAGAGGATGGTTAAAAAGTCAACCAATCATTTTCAGTGTCCTCATTGCTAAATCACAAACTGGTGTCTGAAATTGTTCCTGGCAGTTTATGTTGCAATTACTGCTTTAAACGCGAATTTCAAATATGTTATTGTTGTCGTTTCTGATCGCTGATACTGTCTAGCTGTTAGAACAAATCCATAAATCCTAAACCTCTAAAAAGTCCAAGAATAGAAGAGGTTCAGAAGAACCTCATCCAACGTAAAAATCAAGCCAATTAAAATATGTTCATAAGTAAGTCCTTGTTCATAGGTAATTCTCATAGGTGTCCCAAAAAAGCCCTTGTTCATAGATAAGACTCCAAGTACACACTGGCAAAACGCGATAAATACTTTTGTTGGCTTCTATGGTCCCTAAAAGCAGGGCACCATCTCTCGAGTACAAGTCGTGTGTTGGAGGCACATTCCAGAGGTCCTTAATTGTCTTCCCAAACTCGGAGAACATCTCACTATAAGTATATCGGACTGGAATCCTTCCACATTCGCTGGAAAATGCGGAATATCGTTATCACTAATGCCGAAATGTGAAACAATCCATTGGATGAGCACATTGAATTAACTTAAAATCTAGAAAGACTTTTCAGGATGGATTTGTCAGCCCTGGCTCCTAAGTTTGTCCAGTTACTTAGATGTTGAACTGACAATCGACTGTCAGTAAGTAATAAAAATAATCAGTAAGTAAGGCTGTCAGTAAGTAATAATCAGTAGTATAATCGTATCCATATTCCAGAAAATCAATATTGCCAATATAGCTCAGTTCTAATTTGTAGGCGATCAGTTTGATCTGAAAACAGAGCAGGTGTTAGAATTTTTATTTTTAAGCCTAAATATAGCAGAATAAATGAAAAGGTAATAAGAACAATTATTGTACTATAAAAATTAAAAAGAAGATGTTTTCTTTTTTACAAAAATGGATCAAAGGAAGAAACTTCCGCCTTTTCAGAATTTTATAGTAAACGTTAATTTTACGATTTTTCCGCGGTTCTTTTTTTGTGTGATCATGTTGTTTGCATCCAGTAACCATTTAGTTATGATCTCCGCGCAATTAATGATATCAAACTACGTTATGAAAAGAAAATTGAAAAACTAAAATCTGGCCAAATGACTCAAATTTTACAAAAAAAAAATTTTATTGAAAAAAATATATGATAAGCAATTAGTGATCATGTTAATATTCCTAAAAGATACTAAGCAGTTACGATACCAAAAAATATGAAAAGTAAAAATGGATTATATTCCATCTTTTTAAAAGTTGTGCGTCAATATGATTATTGCGCACGTCAATTCTTTGTAAATTCTAGCATAGTTGTGTAATTCCTTTTTATAATTATGCCTTATTTCATTCTAATTGTCAATGTATGAGATCTTTATATGCTACTCTTACTATTTTTTTCTTTTCTTTTTAATTATCTATTTTTGTTAGCGTCGTTTGTTAATTTTTCATTACATTCTTTTCAATCTGTTTATCTATTCTTTTAGTAATCTTGTACTTTTTAAAAAGGTTTTTTTTTAATATTACTTTTTTTTAAAAACTTACATTGTCGACAAATAAAATAAAATTATAAAGCATTGGCAAAAATGTTACATGCAACCTTTTTAAATTTGTAAACCTTACTAATCCCTTTAAGAATTGAATATAATTTTTCCAAGTAAACACTTGCCAAATATTTTTGAGAATTGCATATAATATTCAAAATGAGTTGTCACTAGGGATTGCAATATCGGACCAAAAGTGCAATATCGGTATTCGGTATTTTTGTAGATCTTAATACCGGATACCGGTTTTTAATACCGGTAGTAGAAATGTCATTGTAGCTGTCATTTTACTTATAATTTCATCCAAATAATCTTTTCTTTTTTTTTCAAAATTATCTAAAATCCCTCATGGCTTGCGCTAGAAACTGTGCTTAAGTTTGTATCTTCATCGCAATTAGATTTTTTCTCATTAACAAATTTGTATCATGTTTCGTTTTTAAATGTGTATGGAGTCCGCTTGTACTTCCTTCATTCCCTTTAACAATTTTGAACATTTTTTTTTTACATTGTGTCACCATATTCTTTTCATCATATAAATAATGAAACCAAATCGAAGTATTATCAACTGATTTTTATGTTCTTTAAAGTTATTTTTATTCATTATTATGGGGTATTATTTATAAGTATATATATAATAAATAGAAAATATTTTGAACTTTAAAGTATGATATGCAAACACAATGCGAATAACAAACTCACCAATTTAAAAATAAATTCGTAATATTACACACTTTCTTCACAACTACAATCTTGTTTTCATAAATAAGAGTTTGTAGTTTTCAAATAAGAATTAACAGATAAGAATAAGAATTTCACAGATAAGAATTCTGTCCCAGATATGATTTAGAGAATTCTAAATTTCTAGTAAGTACCGAAAAACGGTATTTAAACTTGTGAATACCGGTATTACAAAATTGTACAAATGGCTCAAAATACCGGTATTCGATATCCCGGTATACCGATATTGCAATCCCCTAGTTGTCACTGCATAGATTTTGTTGCTTCTGATACACCCTTTCTTTTAAAGTGGTCCTGTTCTCCGAAGTATGTGACAGTCTCTGTGTTTCTCAATACAACAAAGAACTGGACGAGAGAGCCGTCCTATTTTTGAAAATGAAAGAAGGTCATGACTTTAATGATGATCTCGTACGAAGAATACGGCAAGCAATTGAAAAGGAACTCACACTGAAACACGTACCAAATGTCATAATACAAACTAAAAAGATATTCCTGTGAGTCAGTATATCTTAATTTTACATTAATATTTAAGTCTTTTAAAAAAAACTATATCAACTATTAGAAGCCACGTTGAAATAGATATCCTTTTATGTAAAAATATGATAAATAAATAAAATAAAAAAGATCGTTGCGCGGAATATAATATAAACGTTAATTTTTTTTTTTTTTTTTGAGGAATTTATAATGGACGGCAAGACTACTCTGTTCTCTTATTAAAATGTTTTTAACAAGATATGTCTTATATTATTTAAAAAAATTGAAATGTTAATGAATCATAGGGGAATCAAGTCTCCATCAAACTGCCATTCCTACTTTCCTTGCAAATGCGAATGTCTTGGCAAAATCTAAACTTATAATTCTTTCTAAAATTAAAATTAATACCAAATTACAGAACTGACTGCCGACAGATGAACAGCTACTACCCCACAAGATTAAGGCTGACGCACCACAAGAATATGAAAATTTCTTGATGATGGCATTAAAAAAAATACGAAAAATGTGGCAGCTACCATGATATCGAGGTCACTCGTCATCATGCATCTTTGATTGCCCAGCTGTTGCAGCCGCCATGCGTTGTCTGGACCATGTCTCGTAGGATGATTTATACTCTGAGCTGACAATCAACATGGCCAATATACCACGATATTTAATTTTCTTGCACACTTCAGGGGATTGACGTCAACAACAAAAACATAGTCATTTATTTTTTGGGAATATAGTACATAAAAACTAACAACTAAATCAAGATCATTTTCTTACATTATTACTGAAAATTAAAAACAAAAATTATAATAGGAAAAATGTTAATTGGTAGAATCACTAGGTTTTTATCTTCAAATATCTTTATTACGTAAAAAAGAAAATTAATATATATATATATATATATATATATATATATATATATATATATATATATATATTAATGGTTCATAAATCCATCGTAACTTAATATAGAAATTAGAAAAATGTGTCGTACAGTTTACAGTTGTAAGTACAAGTAATAGATTGTTAAAAGACACAAAAAATTTTTAATTCATTTTCTAAAAGGAAATTGTGTGTAAAATAATTCATTAGGAATTTGTAAATATCTGAATTTTCTTACTATATTTAATGGAAAAAATAAATAAAAAAAGTTTAAAAATTAAATATTATATGAATTAATGTAAAAAGAAAATTCCATTTTGTTATTAATTATTTTTGTTAATATAATTCACTAAATTATCGAACAGCAAAGTTTTAAATTGTATAAAATGAATTTTGTATTTTATAATTTACAGTACAGTATGAATGGAAAGAAAATGGAAATTATTGTAAAGAACATTATCAACAGGAGACCTTACAATCCAGATAACGTTTTTAATTCTGAGTGTTTGCAGTGTTTCGTAGATATACCAGAATTACAAGACTTTTAAAAATATTATAGAAATAAAAGGTTTTATAGTATATTTAATTTTATAATAAAGGCAATTTTGATACACTTCTATAAACTTTGTCTATTAATAAAATTGTTATTACTTTTGTGTATTTTGTATTTCATATAATTGCATTCGACAACAAAGTTTCATTGCAGTCCTTAAAGATTTGATCTTTGACACTATACTTTACAATAATCGTTAAAAAAATAAACAACTTTTTGAAAAGGTGATATGATTGAAAACGGATTCTATGTTACAACAACATTTACAGTAAAAATTTGGTTTTTTCAGAAGTATCTCATCAATAAGAGATCTTTCAGTCATAATCATAATAGACGGCATAAATATCATTGTTTTATAATAAAAACAAATTGAAACTAGGCCACAGAATTTCAAAATATGTAATCAGTACAAATAAAATACTAAATTTAATTAATAGTAAATGTATTATTAGTAAATGTATTAGTAAATTTTAGTTATTAGTGATAGTAATGCTATTAGTAAATTAATGGTAATGGTAATGAATTATAGATTTATCTAAATCTATAATTAAACAATACCTGAAAGTAAATTCAACATATTTTAAACATTTACAAAATATTAAACACCCTAGTTTCCAAAACCTAAGGAAAAATGAGAAAATAACAGTAAATAATTACTTTTTTCTAAAAATTACGCAGTGCTTGTAAAAAAAGTTCTGTCCCATTAAACGATGTGCAAATTAAGAGACTAATAGTTGAAAACTGGCTAAGCGTTTGCAGTTTCTGTGAGCCTCTACAGTTTTATCTTACTGGAAGATATTGTTCCAAAATACATATTTCGGTTTGTGGAAGATATTTAGTATTTTGTATTCAAAATATTGTTTTAATCGGAAATTTAGTAATAAATTTAGAGTAAATTTGAGCGAGGCTGCTTCTTGTTCTTAAATTGATGAAAGAAAACATGATCTATTTGTGAGATACTTTATTTACATTGACATTAATTACACATTCTGCTCATTTACGAGATAAATATTTCGATTTTACATTTAAATCTCACTAATTTGCAACGAAGATTTATAAAATAAATTATAAAAGCAAATATCTTGACACTGATTTGGGAGGTTAAAGAGAAAAGTGTGCCTTTTTTTTTTTTTTTTTCAATTCCTGCTATTTGCTGACACTCTCCCTATATAAATCTTGTTCAAATTTTCAATCGTTAATAAAATACTTTTTATTCATCCACTCAAGTTCAAATACATTTTTCTTGAACTTTTAGTGGATGACACTGAATGTGAATACAGTTTTTTCAGATATTAATTCAGTAATTCAATTAATTAATTAATTTTAGTTTTATTTACATTTAAATTGCATATATCTACCAATAGATGGCGCCAGATAAACTTTAAAAAAATGAATGAAAATTATTTGTAAGCGACTTTCTGCAATAGAGTGAAAAAGAAGTAGGAATTGACTTTACAATTTTTTTTTATATTACTTGTTTCGTTTAACAACGTGAATAAGAGATTTTAAAATAAACTTTTATTTAAAATATCAATTGCTTTGAAAATTATTTTGTTAAAATCACAATCACGTAAATGATCATCCAAACTCATTTATCCATATAACAAACAAAATGATATCTAAATCATTATTGATAAATATATATAATACAAAATGCAATTAAGTTTTAAATAAAATGATGAGTTTTATTAAAAATCAATTTTTAATGAAATTTTTACTTTAGATAAAATGTTCAAAGATAAGTTCTTACATATGTTAATGAATATAAGAAAAACTTTTTCTTACTTCCCTTAATCCTCTAAATAAACGCCATGTTTTATATTATGAATTTTAAGTTGGTACTATACAATTTAAACCATGCATATTATCATTTTAAATTTTAAATCGGTAGCATGCAAGCAATTGTAAAATATTTCTTTAAACTTGTATTTCCAAATAAACTATTCCATTTGTAATTCAAGTACAATTAATTATAAAATATGAGAAAGAGGTAATAAGAATAATTTCAGATGTTCTTTACTTAATAATTATTCAGACAATGTAAAAATTCATTAATTAACAAGATATGCAGAAACTATTTTACTGAGATCAGATAAAAGGTATTTCATTTTAAAATGGAAATTGACTTACCAGTAATGGAGTACCAGTGGAGTAAAATATAGCACCAAAAATTGCACCATCTGCATAACTGAATTAAAAAAATTAGCAAAAAAAAAAAAGAACATTGTATTAATAACGGTTAAAACAAGAAAGTTTTTAAAAGATTGAACTAAATTAAGATGGTTCAATAATTATCCCCTTCAAGATTGCTACAAAAATTAAAACAACTCTTGCGATGGTAAAGTATATCAAAATTTCTTTATTCATAATTTTTTGTGACAAAATACACTAGATGGCGCCACCAGTCCACCAGAATGTTTAATGAATTAAAGTAAGAGTAAGGAAATAAGAATCCAATTCGAAAATTTTATTTACTGACGATTGTTAATTAAAAAAAATTATTCAAGAAAATATACAATTAAACATATAAAACATTGGATTTAAAATAAAAACACTGAATATGCAAATGTAATATGAGAAACAAATTTAAAAACTATGAAACTAAGAAATCAAAAATTTAAAATTAAAACTTTAACGATAGCCAGCATTAAGAAAATTAAGGTGCACGTCCTAACAAAATAAGAAAAGTTAAGAGTCAAAGATAACTTCTCAAATTGGTAATTTGAACTATTCGGTTGTGTATGTAGTCCACATACCCGTTTGAGTCGTGGAAAGGACTCATTTAGCATTGTCATATATTTCAGGACCCTTCTTTTTAGAACTTTCAACCCCAGGATGGTAAACAGGTATATTTTAGTTACCTTCTTTACGAATTTGAGGGCATTTCACTTGCAAATGATTGGAAATTTTGAAAATGATTGGAAATTTTGAAAATGATTGATTGGAAATTTTGAAAAAATGATTGGAAATTTTGAAAATGATTGAAAATTTTGAAAATGTAATCCATGACAGAATCTATAACAAGATCTCTGGGGATTTGCTTTCAATGTACAAACCATGAGACATTGACAATACTGGTTAACTGGCAGTTCTGAAATACCTGCCACTTCAAAAATTTTTGCATTAAGTTCATGTACGACTGCAATACAACAGAATTTGCCATAGGATCGACTTATAGAGCACAAACTTGTGTCTGATGGCCAGGGCCGGATTTTCCTATAGGCTAACTAGGTTTCAGCCTAGGGCCTCAAGATCAAGTGTGGCCTACATTCAAATGGTTAGCAAAATTAGAATTACACTATTCTAAAAACAGTAAACATTAAATCACTGAATCGAAAATAAGGAGAAATTCTACACATATGACTCATAAACAAACATAAGAATGTATTGGTTAAGATCAACACGTTCGGCTCATTGCGTCTGTTCGTTTGTATATACTAGACTACACCAAAGTATAGTTCATACATTCACTGATTGCTATGGAAAATATTGACGTGCCTTATGCTACTGAGCTTTAATTTGATAGAAAATACGATAATTCACGTAGTCAAAGATTATTATTATTTGAATTTTGCTTCTTTGTAAATGCTGCTTGTTATGTTTGATTAGCTATTGCTACAAGTACTGTATATGGTGCTGAGAATAAATGTACAAATAAGTGTTCTTGACTTTTTTTTTATTTATTATCTGTGCCACATTATAAAGATTAGCACCAATCACAACATGTTTCATTTAACATATTGATATATATCACAGTAATGATGTATTTTATTATTATCTCTCATGTAATCTACAAACTTAAAAATGGGAGGTGAAATAAGTGGAATAGCCTAGGGTCTCTTTTCATCTAAATCCGGCCCTGCTGATGGCTAGCCTATTCTATTGCAATGGTCTAAATATGAATTTTTTTCCCTTGTTTCACTGATATATAATGTCACAAGGAGGCAATCAGCATAAAGATATGGAATTCCTCAGAAACCGAATCATGCATTCTAAAAATATTATTTAATACTTAAACAATTAAGCAGAGAAATAAAATTATGAATTGATTTAACATATATGAAACACATATTATCTTTTAGGGCAAATGGAATATGTCAAGTTTTCTCACATTGAGAGCCAAGTTGAGACATTTGTACAATATACCCAATGGACTACCTAAATTCGTGAGCCACATCATTAATAGCATTATATTAGACATTCTTATAAATCGTATTGGATGAAGCCCATCTGTGTCTTTAGATTAAGTGCCTTACCATATTCGTAGTTTCGCCAGGAAGAATTTTTTTTGGGAGTCCCATTAATCTATTATTGTAAAGAATAGCTGTAGTTCTCTGAATTAAATTAGTCAAAGTTTGTTGATCTCAAACTTATTACATAACAAGCACAAGGGTAGTCCTAACTTCTCTATTAATCGTGTGAATGAATATTTACAATATGATTGATTAACAATTTACAATAATATTTACAATATGATTGATGAATATTTATAATATGGTTGATGAATATTTACAATAGGATATTTACAATATGATTGATGAATATTTACAATATTATAGATGAATATTTACAATATGATTGATGAATATTTACAATATGGTTGATGAATATTTACAATAGGATATTTACAATATGGTTGATGAATATTTACAATATGGTTGATGAATATTTACAATAGGATATTTACAATATGATTGATGAATATTTACAATATGGTTGATGAATATTTACAATAGGATATTTACAATATGATTTATAAATATTTACAATATGATTTATGAATATTTACAATATGATTTATGAATATTTACAATATGATTGATGAATATTTACAATATAGTTGATGAATATTTACAATAGGATATTTACAGTATGATTGATGAATATTTACAATAGGATATTCTTTAAAAATAAAACCAGCGGAAACACCATCTGAAACCTCCTAGAACCTCTCAAACCTCCTCGGTTCTCTTTAGTCTTGTCAACCTCTCAACCACCCTCTCGAGCTCTCTGCTCATATTTCATCTGTGACCACCACTATGATCTCTTCTGCCTAACTCACTCTTTCAGTCTTATTCGCTTTCTCTCTTGCGGTACCATTGTGGTTGTTTTTTATAGTGTGCGGCACATTCATGTTGGCCTTTCTTCTCTTACAACACCGAACCAGTACAAAAACTAACCTCGTATTTTTTGTTTCGAGTTGCCATTGGACCAAACTTCGTTTTTATGCAAATCATATATGAGTTTATCTTGCTTATCGTAGTCGCTTATCATACTGGTCGTGTTATCCAGAAATTTCTGTGAAATAAATACTTCAGTTTAATGGATCGATAACTGCCCTTACCGGATTTAAATTTCGCAGAAAATATGTGGGATGCTTTGAGGACATGCCTTTGAGCACGACACCATACACCAAAAAACATTACACCTTAAATCGATTTCAATGAATATCTCTCAAATTTCCACACCAGGAGGTTTTTGTTTACATTGAGTGTATTTGCTTTTAAAATGCTGTTTTTTTTTTATTGTTTGTTCCCTTTATCTATAAGTTACTTTAATATAAATGTTTTTTCATGACACTTGTTTATAAATAAAAACACTTGTTTTGGAAAAGTTCATTCACTAGGTAAGTTATGAAGTTGAAAATAAACAAGCTATTTTTTTATTTTTAAGAAAATACACTCCAATTTTATGAAAGCATTATTTTTGATTATTATTTAGTTTATGTTTTCAGTCCCGGTGGTGCCAAGGATGTTGTAGTAGTTCGGAATCCGCTTTATACCGTAGGTCCGTATCTAATAATGAAAAAAATACGAGGAAAGGAGGATATTTGAATAAATAAAAATACAGGGTTAAGTTCGGGGTTGGACGTAGGACTGACATTCCCTACCTCGTAAAAAGAAAAGCATTTCCTGTCTCGAAATCTCCAAGTTGATTGACGATCTTGGTCGACCATAAGGGCTGTTGCGCCAATGAGGAAGAAGAAGTTATATTGCCTAAAGAATAATAATGTTGCAGAATTTTTCTTACTGTAATAATGTACTTGAAGGAATATAATTGAATAAATGATACAAGAACAAGAACACATTTGATTAAAATTCTGTATCATTTATAAAAGTGTATAACTGGAAGAAAATTATGTTAACTCAAGGCTGAATTTCTGTCATTTATGAAAACATTAAATTAAATTTATTTTTTTTTTTTACAAATCTTGCAAAAAAAATTGCAAATTTAAAATTTTTGAGAGACTAAAAAAAAAAAAAGAAATACACAATCATTATTGTATTATTTCAATCCTTGCTATTAGCTCACACTTTCCTATATATATATCGTGTTCACATTTTCAATCGTTCATAAAATACTCTTTATTCATCCACTCAAGTTCAAATGCATTTTTTTAACTTGTAGTGGATGCAGTTGATGTTAAATAGTTTTTCAAATATTAATTGAGAAAATTAAATTTAATTAATTCATTTTAGTTTTTTTAGATTTAAGTTGCATATATCTACCAATAGATGGCTATAGTTGCATATATTACCAATAGATAAACTTAAAAAAATCAGTGAACATTATTTATAAAGGACTTTCTGCAATATAGTGAAAAAAAATGTAGGAATTGACTTTAAAAATTTTTTTATATATTACTTGTTATCTAGAAAAACAGGTCAAGATTTTGCTTTCAAAAATAGCTAAGATAGTCTGTAAATATTAAAGCAGTCAGCAGCATTTTGATTATCTACGTTTTGGATGCAGTAGTGATAGTTCGGAAGAGATACTTTGAGTTAGATAACATTTTTTGCTTCTTGTTTATCTGCATTTCTTTTGTAGCGTAATCATATTGGTGCAAAGTCTTTGACAATAGAACAACACACGACGAAAAAAAGAAATCATTCCTCAAAGTTTATACGAAGGTAAATAAAGAGTTTTGGTATTTCTTAGTATTTTTAGATCTAATTCTGAAACTAAAAACAATAAAAAAAAAAACTTTTGTAATTTTTTATATATATCATTCGAATCTAAGCTTAGAATATTTATTTTTTTTTCTTTAGTATTCTATAAAAATGTAAATATAATTTCTGTACAATCTGTTTCTCATCTTGTTACAATAAAAATGTTTTTGTATCAAAATTAGTGAATTCAATATTAATATTTAAATTTTCAAACAAAGAGCATTTTTAATTTCAATATAATGTTTGAAAAATAATACAGCTTCCTTTAAATTTGAAGAAAATTGTACGAATATTAAAAAATATTTAAAATAAGTGCAATAAAAAGAGTTTACTTATACAAGTATCAATTAATATAGTAGTATACAAGTATTAATTTAAAAAAACTTGAATATTTCAAACTATCTTATTCAAAATGCAACAAATATTATCTTTTATATTTATTAAAAGGAAGGAAATTTTTGACTATTAACACAGTTAATGATTTGGTGCATCAGTGTATTTTCAAAAATAATTTTTATAATATTTCGAAAGAAAAAAAAAAAGACTACGGATTTTATGAAGGAGTTTAATTTAAATTTTTTAAATTTTCAAACAAAGACCCTTTTCAATTTCAATATAATGTTTGAAAAATAAAAATTAGAAGAAACTAAAAATTAATAATAAAAAATAAATTATATTAAAATATTAAAAAAAAAAAAACTGAAGAAAAATTACAAAAAAAAAAAGTTTACTTATAAGTATTCAAGTATCAATTAAAAAAATTATTCGAAAACTTAATATTTCAAATTGTCTGATGCTAAATGTAATAAATTTCACCTTTATATTTATTAGAGAAAGGAAAATTTTGACTATTAACACAGTAAACCTTTCAGTGCAGCAGTGCACTTTCAAAAAAATTGTTAACACTATTTCGAAAGAAAAATAAATGACTGCGGAATTTTAAGCAGATATTTATAGTACTACTGTGTCCAAAAAGACCAATTTTCAATTAAAAAGTCTCGGGATTTATGGAATTTCAATTATCTAGTACTTGTATTAAATTTTGTTTGCGTAAACGTATAGAATGGGGCAGAAGGCATTCGGTGAGCATTCTTATATCGGAAAGAAATATTTACAAGTGGTATACACAGTTCAAAGAAGGCACAGAACGCGTTGAAGATGAAGAGTCCTCTAGTTCGACCATCAACCTCAACAAACAAAGCTCACGTCCAAAAAATTAAAGATTTGGTACTCGCAAACCGTCGGTTTACAATTAGAGATATTTGCTGAGGATTTTGGAATTTCAAAAGGATCGGTCAATTCCATTTTGGGCCTCAAACGCGTCAAATCTCGATTGGCACCGAAAACACTGAATGCACCAGCTCACACTGCATGGATTCTTCGTGACTTTTTTTCGAAAAATGAAACCTATATCGTTCTACAAGCATCGTATTCCCCGTAAGACTTCTGGCTATTCTCTTAACACATAAGACCACTCTGGGGACACCTTTTTGAATCGACTGAAGAGATTCAATGTGAATCGCCGCTCGATTTGAAGGCCATCCCTGCCGATGACTTTTTAGCATGCATTGAGAATTGGAAAAAAAGTTGGCATAAGTGCATTGTGTTCGGAGGGGATTACTTTGAAGGCTGTGAGATAAATTTTGAAGAATAAATAAAGAGTTTTTGAAACAAAAAATAATTGGTCTTACTTTTTGGGCACTGTAGTAGGTACTCAGAAATTCTAAAGTTTCTCACGAATATAAATTTCGGTAACAAATTTAATTTACAGGAAATAATTTTTTTATTTATAGGACATTATTGTTTTTAATTCTTACGCCATTTATTTAGCAAGATTTTTTTAATCAGCGCACTTTAAATAACGATAATATTCCTAAGACTCTTATTAGAACTAATAAGTATCCAACGAGTTTATGGAAGTTTAAAAATTTAGAAGTACGTCCATGGTTATAAATTGGTAACATAAGAATAATTTCAAAATTTCATTATACAAAATAACGGATCTTGCGCAACTTAATTAATCAACAGACAATTGTAGAAGAAAGCTTGCATTCAATAAAAAGATGAATCCCATTCAAATCTTCGGAATGAAATGTCACTGATGATTGAAAGCATGAACTCAAAACACAATACAATCTTATAATAATAACAGAGATGAAAGGCGCTATTACGATTTTCTCTGCAAACTGAAATGAATTTGATGTAGGTAGAAGAAACTACCTGGATGACTTTATACATAATAAAAATGATCGACAAGCTTGCGGATGTCGTAAACTGATAATGTTAAAATAGATGAAACAGATTGAAACAGACAAAAATGTCGTTTTACGAGATTGGAAAGTCTTCGGTACAGCGGTAAGAATCACCGGACAAGAAAAACAGTTATAATGGATGATCTAATTTTGTCCTAAAAGAGATCTATACCAGCATGGAGGTAACATCACTTTGCAGCTACGTATGGAAAGAGTAGATGTCAAGTTTGGCTTGGTTTGTGGCTATACGGTCACTTTTGGCTAATTAGACCTTTACTTACAGTTTAAGATGGATTCTGAACCATTTACAAACATTCATGCCCCCGCCAGGATTCGAACCTGAAGTCTGTGGTACCAAAGGCCAGAACTCTAGCGAATTGGCCATCAGACCGCCGTAGTAGATGTCAAGTGACTTTCATAAAAGTCCAGACCCGTTCATATAAAGTAGACTATTTTCCTGTGTCCTGAAAGCTACATCCCGTTATCAATTGCCTGTCTGAGACACCTTTTACACATGTAAGGAATAAATATGGGACGGCTTATCAATGTAATCTTAACCTATTTACAAATGAGTATTGTTTCATTGGTACAAGCGATTCTGAACTCCCGGGAAATTTTTAACCGAACAGCATCAGAAATAAATTATAGTTTAAAGAAACTAAAAAAAAGCTTTTAGAGTTAGTCAAACTAAAAAGTAAAAAATAATTGTTAACATAAGAATAAAATGACTGACGAGAAAATGAATGTCATTGTTCTAAAAGCGTGGGGTGCTCAATATCAATCGTTATAATTTTTCACTAGCTTCATTCCGAAATGCAGAGTTAGTTGTAATAAAATGCCATAAAAAGAAAGCACCTCACGCTTTTAGAACTTTTTCAGTCAGCCATTTTATTCTTATGTTAACATTTATTTTTTACTTTTTAGTTTGATTAACTCTAAAATGCGTGTTTTTTAGTGTTTTTAAACTATAATATTTAAATGAGGTCCCGGTACGGAGGACTGGAACTATAGTTCTTACAATAATTTAATTGTGAGTAAAACAAAGGCTAAATGTGAATAGGTCGAGCCAGCCAGGATTCGAAGAGGAAATCTCCTGATCCGTAGTCAGGCGCGTTATCCGTTGTGCCACTGTCCCACGTAGGTTTGAATGTCTTAGGTACTTTCATTCTACATGAGTTAAACTGCTCTTCATAAGTTAAAAAATAAAATCACTCATCCTGACGATCCTAATCCTGATGAGATAATAAACTTATCAAAATATTTTAGTGTCCTTGATAAGTCAATAACGTTTAAATTAAATCCGATCATTTAAAGTAGGGCAAAATCGAGTCCAAAGAGTCAGTTGCATACAAACAAACATATAGGTGAAACTAATAAAAGCGTGTTAAAAAAGAACGTTATCAGGCTGTTAGGGAAGAGACAATGACGAAAGTCCACATCGAAATTGTGCTGTTAAGAGGCTTCTCGAAATCGAAGATGTCACTGAAATGGAGTGGTCAGCATTTCCCTCCCAATTGAATTCGCCTGGAACATATGTGGGATGCTTTAGGAAGATGTCTTTCTGTAATTAAACACAAAAACTAATAGTCTTTCTGTAATTAAACACAAATAAACTAGGTAACTAAAATGACTAAAACAGATGCTCATTGATAAATGGACACTCTTAGCACAACAACTGTTGGAAAATCTGCTGCAGGGTATATAGAGACAATTAGAGAGAAGGAAGTAGCAAATAATTATTGCTATTTGTTGTTCTCTCTCTGTGAAACCTCTGGCGCTCGGTGCCACAGGTTTCGGGTTCGAGTCCCGTTGGAGCCATGGATGTTTGTAGTGGTTCGGAATCCATTTTAAACTGTAGGTCCCGGTTTGTTAAGCCCTCGTGCGCAGAAGATGGCCGTAGAGCGACAAACCAAACTCTCTGTGAAACATAAGCAATTTTACCGACAAAACTCTTTTATATATATTTTTTATTTAATTCCATATTGCATGCATTCGATTCATAATTGAGTTAGCATGTTTTCTTCATCCTTCTAGCTCAAAATGACTTTATAATTTTTATTTAAATGTTTACCAGATCACTTCAGTGAAATTACAATATAATGTAGTTTTTTTTATACATATATAATTCACATGCAATGTTTTATTAACTTAATTAATTGTTATACTGTTTTGCTCAACAGAAGTCACTTCAGAAACGATCAGTACACTGCTGTCATTCTACGTATTCATCAGTGCAAAATTCTTCGGATTACCTTATCATCAGTAAAAAAAATTTACTTTTCAACTTCCTTCCAAGAGTAATCTTTGAAATGAGTCACAGGGATTTCAGTCAAATTCCAGTTATGAGAAAACCCGATGAAAATGGAGGAACTCAACTGAAGCGTCTGAAAGCAATCATCGAGGCAAAAATATGGAAAAAAAGTTCAGTGAGTTCATGTTCTAATTTTTTTTTTTGTATATGTGATATAAATCGCATTAAATATTATCAGTATTTCGTCTATCAATAATATGAATACACATTTGCATATAATCGAACATTTAACGACATCAAAAATTTTAATTGCAACATATAAATAAAATATAAACTAAACATAAAACAGATTTGTAAACAAGAGTAATAATATTTAATTTCTTTAGCGCATTGACCCCGATTTGAAATTAAAAACTGAAACTGAAAAATATTTAAATATGTTGGAGAACTCTAAGCTATAAAAATGTTCAGCATTTAAAGTAATAAAACAAATTATTCATATGTCCAACTAATTTTCTTCAGATACTAGGATCGCAAGTGGCAGAATAACAGCCAATTAGATTTCGAATTAGACTTCTTATTAGCTTTTGTTCTGTGTTGGGAGATCTTAACATCAGGTCGAAACCCAATTTAACTACTTAAAAAACGTCTAAATCGACACTTGGATTCGTATGCTCTTAATGGTGCATAGAAAACGGTTTGATGCATTGTGTATAAAAGTCGAAAGGCATGTCATTTTGCTTGTTTGTAATCATTGTACATGAATTATTATTTCATTCTATATTGTTATTTTTTAATCCCGTATCAAAAGCAGCGTCCAGATGTGATATATATGATCAAACTTTCGGGGCCACTAATTTGGCAGAACAAAACAAGTAATGATTTTACAAAAAAACAAGCCTCATTATTTTCTCTTAAAACCGAGCCTCCTGTAAAACTTTCGAAAGGTCATAAATTACTGCCACATCTAAAAGATTTACTGCCTACCAAAAACGCTTATCAATAGTACGCAAGCAAGTGAAGATAACGGTGCTTGGTTTTTGAATACAACTCATGTTCGACATTCTGCTAAGAAATTCTTTAGAGGAGGGAAAATTCTGAATATGGGAAATCATCGCAAAACTTTCAAATTAAGATATAATTTTGTATATATTTATTTTTGTCGTTAAATGACGTAAAACATACAATGTGTATGAAATTCTGACATCTGTCAAAAAAACGGCCGTGTATGAAATTTGTGAAATTCAGTCTATTATTTCTGAAATGATAAGTTTTTTAATTCTGACAATTTTAAAACTTCTTAAATGACGAAAAAACCCGCATGAATTTCCCAAAATGATGAAGGAATCTTGATTTTATTCATTTTGTTGAATTCCAAGTAAGTGAAGTCGACAAATACGGTTGTGCAGGTATTTTACATTGGTAGTTGAGTTACTTGGAATATTGATTAAATGATGTAAATAAGAGACTATTTGATAGAAAACTAGGATCATTTAATAATTATTGTTGATTCTCGTATTCGGTTATCTATTACATTTGGTTACGTTCTTGTAGTCAATCTAGTAATTATTGCTTCATGACATAAGATTCAATTTGGTGTATTACAAAACTAAAAATTTTAATCTGTATGCTTGTATTTTCGTCAGAATAATAAAGCATTATAAAAGGGCATATAAATATTTTATTTCAATAATCATTAAAGTCCAATGAAAGAAAGTTTACAAGTGATAAATTGAAATTCATCAGCTAATTATTTTTTTACTATTAGTTCTAAATTTTTGATCTCGTTATGAATTGCTGGTTATATAATATAAATAAATTATAATACAAAAAAATTCGTCTCTGAAGTTATAACTATTATACCGCATGATGCTTAAAATGTTAAAGTCTAATGGTCATACTAACAATTATACTTAACGATGTAATTAAAGTATTTAATATATTTTAAAAGCAAAGTCAACACTCATGTATCCTCGAGTTTTAAATAACATTTTATTTAATTTTTAACAGGTAATTACTCGGAATTTCACAAATGGTCGATCGAGAATCTTGCTGAGTTTTGGGCAGAATTTTGGGATTTCATTGGTGTGATATGCTCCCAAAAATTCGATCAGGTGGTGTACAGAAATTATTATTATATCTAATGCACAATACATTTCTTTTCATAAAATTATTGTATATGACTTATTAAAAGATTTTCATTACTGATTTTAGCTATAAGTTTATTTTAACATTAATTCTATAATGCGAAGAGCATAAATGTCAATGACTGTAACAGAATAAGATGTCTTTCAGGTGATTGACTTGAGTGTTCCAATGGCAGATTCTCCTGAATGGTTCAGGGGATCCAGGCTTAATTTTGCAGAGAACCTTTTAAAATACAGAGATAATCGTGTAGCTCTAATAATAGCAGGTATGAATACAATAATTTCAAAATGTTTGTATTTTAATGTGCTAAATGATTTAGAACTCCTCCTAAAAATAATAATATTGTCTATTATACGACAAAAAAAACAATTTTCGTATATAAATGTCGGTTTGCAAGTACAGCCTTAAGGTTATAAAATTACAGCATGAGAAGAAACAAAAAGATTTAAACAGACACAGGGGATTTCACAACATGATTTTAATAGACGTACAGAACATTGAACACTTTTTATAGGTGTACAAACAAACATACAAAATGTTAGGCAACATATCAGACAACATTTCAGTAATAGACATATAGAATTTTAGACAATCCGTCAGACAATATATTAACAATAACACACACAACTTTAGGCCATGTATTGACAATATATTAGCAGTAATACGCAAAACTTAAAGCAATATATCAGTCAATATATTAGCAGTAGCATACAAAACATAAGTCAGGCGTGTTTTTAATTAATATATAATAATGTTAGGAAAAGCTTTTTATATACATATAGAACATTAGACAGTATATTAGATAAGTATACATGACAATATTGTGATATTGAAATATACATGAAATTATTTAAATATTGCCGTATACATGAGAATATTTAATAATCATACAGAACGTTAGACATCCTGTTGGATAATTAATAGATATACAGTACAGATAATATATTATTAATATTAGATAAACATATAGAATGGTAGACAGCATATTAATAATAACAGATGGACATGTAAAATATTATAAACCTATCAGGCAACATACTAGTAATATTAGATAGACATATAGAATGGAACAGCATATTAATAATATCAGATGGACATGTGGAATATTATACAACCTATCAGGCAACATATTAATAATAGACATACAATCATTAGACACCAGGATTTTAATAGACGTACAGTAGTTAGGCAACATAATTGTCAATTTGGAAATTTTGCTTGCAAGATTTCCTAAAAATCAATTAAAATGTTATTTATATAACGTTCTGCGTATCCGTTATAATTATGTTGTTTAGCCTTATTTAGATATTTTTAATCATTTTGACTTATCTAACTTTTCGTATCTATATCTTTGAAGGTCATATACTATTATGGATTTGTTTTGCATGTGTGCATATTACACAGCCAGTCACTTTAATGTGACCACCTGTCAAAAGCCAGAATATATTTTGTATATTCTGCTTCTTTCAATCAAAAGCCAGAATATACACTTTTGTATATTCTGACTTTAAGTGGAATGTGATAATAAGTGTATGTACTATTATGGAATTCTTTATATATACTCCACTGCAATGTGCTGCCACCTGCCTTTTATGATGGGTTATTTCACGTTTACATAATGATAAAGTAGGTGGTGGCCACATTAATATGACTGGACTGTGTTTTGCTGTCGTGTTAACTGGCCCTAATTATGCCCTTCTTATTTTTTTCCTTAGATTCTTCGTATATTTAAAGTTTTTATTTTTGATGAAATTATTTTTTAATAGCAACTACATCGTTTTTCAGGTGAAGACAAGGAGACTAAAGAAATAACATTTGCTGAGATGTACAAGGAGGCCAGCCTGTATACGGCTGCATTTAGAAAATTTGGAATTAAGAAGGGAGACATAGTTGCATGTAAGACAATTTGTAAATTACGAAGGCCAAATAAATTAATCTCACATTTTAAAAATTAAATGTTTATCTTAAAAGCATTTCATAAACCTATGATTTGAAACAAATTTAATTGTCCTGTGAAATGGTAACCGTGAGTAATAAATGGGAAATTATCAAATCTGATTTTAGTGATTATCTTGGATAATGAATGAATATTTTAAAATGCATTTCTCGTTTTTCTCCTTTAGGATAAATGCAATCAATTATTTCTGAAATTATAAAGATACTTTTTTGAGGGGATGAGGTTAGAAATTTTAATCACTTTATCATATACTTAATTGAATATCAAATATTATTCATAAGTGAAATAAGACTTTCATTCTTTTGTAAATTACTGTTTCAATATTTTAATATATTACATTTTTTTTATTGTTCAGTTTAAATTGGTTGAAAATATAAAAATTAATAATACAAATTATTAAAAATATAAAAATTAATAAATAAATTAATAGAAATTAATAATCATAGCTATAAATAGATATTTATATATTATTTTTAGAACAATTAAAGTAAGGATAAATAATTATCAAAACAGCAACTAAACTATTTCCTTTTCACACTGATAATTGTAATCAATCTTACAATGATCTCGACAAATTAAACTTATCCAAAGTACAAAAATTGACACCAATTCACGTATGGTACGCTGCTAAATATCCTTGTATGTCCTTGCTGTGCTCCTGCACTTCTAAATCTGCTCAAACGGCTTTACTGCTCAAACGGCGGACTGGCCACAGTAAGAGTTTGACCTTCAATGGAGACATATACCCTTTGCCATTGTTCAGCCATCGCGTCTCCCTCTCATCTCATCGATTGTATGGGTGCCTCTTGTGAGGCAACTGTTGAATGAGGGGAGGACCGTTTACGATCTATTGATGCAGCGTGATCTACTGGACTTGGTGTAGGATTCTAAATCAAGGGGATAAGCAACAACAACAACAAAAATTGAAATGATAGAAGTAAATATTTACGTTAATTAACAACTAATGAACAAAAATCTATAAAAATATCTATGGCAATTACATACTGATAAATATTAAAATGTTTAAAGACTCATCAATTGCGTTCAGTTAACCCATTCTTGCATAAAAAAATTAATTTGATTCTATCAACCTGAAATTGAAGATTGAAGAAAACAAGTTTTGATGGCTTTAATTAATATTTGCTTATTCAATCAAAAATTATTTATTTTACAGGCTATACTTCTAATAGAGAGGAACCTATGTTTGCCATGCATGCAACGACCAGCATTGGAGCTATCTGGACGGGAGCCTTACCCCTTTTAGGAGCTCAGGTTCGTAATATATGTGAAATAACGCAATAAAGTAGCACTCAAATCTTTTTATCTTTGTGCGCTTTCTTGAAATAGAAATTACAGTCGCTCTCCAAAGGCTTTCCCTTTGTTAAATTATTGTTGTTAATTTGCCAGGTATGGCAGGTTAATGGCAGATATCTAGCAGATACAAGCATTACCACTCTTTTTCAATTTTTTTTTCTCCTATATATATCTTGTACAAATTTTCGATCGTTTATAAAATACTTTTTATTCATCCACTCGAGTTCAAATACATTTTTTAACTTGTAGTGGATGACACTGGATGTTAATAAGGTTTTCAAATACTTATTCAATAATTAAATTTAATTCATATAAAATATCCTAATGTAATGCAACATATTCCTGTAAATGTGTATACTCGATAATGAAGTTTGTCTATCCAAAATATCGCTCACAATTAACTAATCAACATCTGAAAGAATTGCTGCGAATAGCCTTAACATATTATACACCTGGCAAATAAATTCTCAAAAAAAAAAAAATCAGTATTGCACATACTTCTTAACGCGGTAAAGAGTAATTTTTAGTGATAAATGAGTTTTGTATTCACCAAAACTTTTTTTAGTACTTTTATATTATTACTTTTTAATTGAGTTAAGGTAACATTTCTTTCCGTTGGAAATGCATTGTACCCTGCTTTCGATTCGCCCACGAGTTTTTAACTAGACTATGAAGTCCCACTTATGATCCAGTGGTAATATGTGCAGGTAGCGTATAAAAGGACTGAGGTTCGTATCAATTTCGGACTACATTGGAGCTACTGCAATCAGATAATGGTGATTGTGAAAACATATACAAAACCATTTCGTGTCGTAAACAAGGATAAAGGATAAATGGTAGGATTTCCGGATTTTCTCCCATATGACACACCTCTTACATTCCTCACAGGAGGCATGTTCCCCCTTATTGTCCGGCGGTCCTCATTGCCATATCTAAAGGTCATATTATCTACGGTCATATTTAAGTGAAATATATTATTCATCATCAAACAGAGTACACAACTCGTGTTAACTATATAGCACTTGGAGTTCTCTATATGAGTTCTTTATTTTTCAATTCCTTCTATTAGCTTACACTTTCCCTAAATATATCTTGCACAAATTTTCAATCGTTCATAAAATACTTTTTATTCATCCCCTCAACTTCAAATACATTCTTTTGAACTTGTAGTGGATGACATTTGCTGTTAATACAGTTTTTTCAAATATTACTTCAGTAATTAAATTTAATTAATTAATTTTAGTTTTTTTTTTTTTTTAGATTTAAGTTGCACATATCAACCAATAGACGGCTCCAGATAAACTTAAAAAAATGAATGAAAATTATTTATACAAGACTTTCTTCAATATAGTGAAAAGAAAGTAGGAATTGACTTTTGACCTCCTGTGAAAATTTTTTTATTTTACTTGTTAAGAATAATTTTGCTTATTTTGTTTTCAAATATAGGCAGTTCTGAACCGTTTAAAGCAAGTGAATCCAAAAATCCTCTTAACTATAGATAGATTTCCCAATAATAAGCAAGAAATAGATATGCTCTCAAAAGTAAAAGAAATTGTTGACAGTAAGTTGCAGCCTTTTTTTTTTTTTATATTATTATTATTATTACTGACTTACAAATCTAAAGTATTGAATTATGTAAAGTATCTCAATATTGACGAAACTGAAAATAATTGGTATTTGAATAACTGAAGATGATTTATTGATTGTTAATTGGAGTTATTTTATTTTGAAATTCAAAAATATTAAAAAAAATTAATTATTAAAATAAAATTATTAAAAAAAATTCTTTAAAAATAACAATTGTCGTGAAAAAATATTTTATAAAAAAAAATTATACATGATAAAATAATTAAAGCAGTAATAACTTAAATATTTCCGGAAAGTACTTTTTGAGACATTTTCTTAAGCTATAGGCAATGAATAAAAATAATATGTAAAAATATTTGTATCAATAAATATTGTAAAAAATGCCTTAAAGTGGAAAAAACTGAACTGAATTAAACTGAAATCATTGGAACTGCTCTCAATGTCGACCCTACACTTCCTGTTTACAGGGGAGAAACCCCGTTCCTACCCTTGGACTGGGCATTCAACGAATCACGAATTCACGAATCAGGTATAACAGGTGGACTGAAATGTTTGTAAGCTGACACATAGATGGCGCTACTAGTATTAAATCTATAGGATTTTTAGTTAGCCCTAACCTTCAAAAGACACGTGTATAAATTTGACAGCTGTTAAACTATTAGTATGTGAGTTATAGCATTTTTAGTGAAGTTATAGCATTTTTAGTGTTCACCACGTGCAGTCCACTCGGCTGACTGTCGATTGGACTCCGGTGTGAAATGATGGAGCCATGTTTCATCCATTGTCATATATCGACGCAAAAATTCGGGTTTATTAAGATTGAACAGCTCCAAACACTGCTTAGAATCATCCATTCGTTGTTGTTTTGGGTCGATTGTGAGCTCGCGCGGCACCCACTTTGAACAGAGCTTTCGCATATCCAAATATTCATTCACAATATGTTCAACACGTTCCTTCGATATCTTTAGGGTTTCAGTTATCTCAATCAACTTCACTTTACGGTTATCAGAAATTATTTTGTGGACTTTTCGATGTTTTCGTCGGTAACAGCCTCTTTGGGGCGTCCACTGCGTGCATCGTCCTCGGAACTCATTTTGCCTCGTTAAAATTTAGCAAACCACTTCTCTACGGTTGATTTTCCTGATGCAAAGTCCGAATAATGTTTATCAAGCCCAGCCTTGTGTTCAATAGTATTTTTTTCGCCAAAAAGCAATGCTTTAATTAACACAAATTCCTTTTTATCCATTTGTTCAAACTAACAAAAGTAGTTTCACTAAAAATGCTATAACTCACATACTAATAGTGCAACAGCTGTCAAATTTATACACGTGTCTTTTGAAGGTTAGGGCTAACTAAAAATTATATGGATTTAATACTAGTAGCGCCATCTATGTATCAGCCTATGAACATGTCAGCCCAACTGTTAAATAAAATATTTTTGTAAATAAATATTTTTATTCATTGTTATTATGTTTTGCATAAAGATGTCAGAAAACTTAAATATTCATATGGTTTTAAAATATAAATAAATGAAAATTTCTTTATTAGATTTACCTTCAGTTGAAAAAGTACTAATTATTCCTTCAAAAGCGGATTCTAAGCTGAGACACATAAGTAACATTCGAAACAGGTAAGGACATACTTATGTAATTCTAACATGTTAAAAAAAGTTTTTAAATAATACTAAAAATATAATTTAATTTTATATATAAATGTATCCAAAAATTTAAAAAAAAAAACATATTTTAAATAAAAAGCTAAAAATTTCCTCGAAAGAATGATAAAATACCTTTTGAAATGATACTATTAGAATTAGCTATTTAGGACGATTTTGCATTTCTAAATAATAATAATTGCATTTTCGGAATGTTATTAGAGCTAAAGATCTTCTTATTGCTAAAAAGGATTTTATTTTAACTAGATAAATTATAATACTAGTTACATATTAAATTCTACAATTTCGTTTAAAAAATAACTATGAAACATATTATATTGAATTATTTCAACATAAGAGAAAAAAACTTTGTATCGCATTTTTTTTTGTTCTAATGCAGCTGGCAAACACTTGGTAATCTTGGATGCCTTAAGGCAAGCGCTGTTATTCATAACACTACCCAGGAGGCCCGTGTAGCTTGAAGACAAGCTACGGAAGCAGAGTAACAATACACCCGCAAATCTCTACCATCCTGTTAGACCAGGACCTACTGTTTAAAGTCGATTCTGAACCATTACAAAAGTCCATGGAACCGCCGGGACTCGAACCCGAAACCTGTGGTACCGAGCGGAAGAGCGCTAGCCACTCGGCAAATTCGGGCCCCAATTTTTTTTATCACACATAAATATTTACATTTTTTTTTAATGGGGACCTCGTGTTTCACTTTTGTATGCCATGAACAACCAACCGATGATTAATGAGGGAAGACCATGCCTTAAACTTTAAGGATATGTAATGACTGTAAGGATATCTCAGAAAACTTTCACCAAGTAGCAGGACTGTCGAAGCCGATACTCTAAAACAGGAGTCTCCAAACTACGGCCCGCGGGCCAAATCCGGCCCGCCAGTCTCATCAATCCGGTCCGCTACAGCGAATAGCTTATTGTTGCTGTAATAAGTTGGATAAAAAATACACAGACTGATAATAACTCGGTTTTATTGACTTGCTAGGTAAAAGCTTAATGACAAGCATAATACGCGGAAAATTTAACTTAAGCATAACAACTAACAAATAATTGAAATGAATCCCACTAACAATATAAAGTAGTGAACATCCCGCGGTTACCCTCGCTAGTTATGTGTGGGGTAAAGAGTATCGCATATGTATGTGTATCGATGTTCGGAATGTATATATCCTGAATGAAACATATGATTTTTATCCTGAAAATCCCTCTGGAATGGAAAAGCTAAATGAACGCGAATGAAATCGCGGGGTATCCACTTGTAAAAAAATACTAATGAGATTTATGTAATTGGGATTTTTTCACTAACAATAGTTTGTAGTTAACAAGCGTATGCTCGCTCAGAGCGCGTACTCGGCGACTAGTCTAGAAATTATAGATAATAACAAAAAATTAAAATGGTTTTGGCCCCTGGTACTTATTGGAGTAAA
This sequence comes from Caerostris extrusa, assembly GCA_021605095.1. Classification (NCBI taxonomy): domain Eukaryota; kingdom Metazoa; phylum Arthropoda; class Arachnida; order Araneae; family Araneidae; genus Caerostris; species Caerostris extrusa. The sequence continues at coordinate 37,788 of BPLR01014155.1, forward strand.
CAGTATGGAAAGTTTGGAGACCCCTGCTTTAAAACATGCTGTCACAATCGTCATCAAGTCATCTTCTTTCTGAAACCAATGACCGAAGGGCCACCAATTGCAGATTCGAACCGGAGCCCTCCTGCACACTGGCTGCGCACGTTAGAAAAATCAGTAATTTGATCAATGCATGTCACAAAAACAAAACCAATGATATATCAAAATAAAATTCAAATTCAAAATAGAAATATTTACAAAGTGATATGGTTTTATTAATATATTTTATTTGAAATGTAAAATGGGTGCTATTGGAAATTTTTTTTCTCTTTAAATCGCAGCTGCTTTTTGGATGACTTTTTGAAACTTGGGGTAGATGAAACTGGATCAGTTCCTGAAATTGAATTTGAGCAGGTCTCGTTTTCTCATCCGGTTTTCATTAGCTTTACGTCTGGAACCACGGGACTGCCTAAAGCGATGATGCATGGATGTGGAGTAAGTATTATTATTGAAAATGTATCATATTCACTATAGATAAATATTTATCATATTTATTATAGAGAAATATTTATTATATTTATTATAGAGAAAAAAACACAAGAATATGTTCATCATTATTTTTTTTACTAAAACAAATAAGTAATATAAAAAAAAAAAATGTAAAGTCAATTCCTACTTTTAAAAAAGGAATGAAAATTTTTTCACTCTATTGCAGAAAGTGCTTTATAAATAATTTTCATTGATTTCTTTAAGTCCATCTGGCGTCATCTATGGGTAGATATACAGAACTTAAATTTAAAAAAAAACTAAAATTAATTATAAATTTTTATTTTTTAATTACAGAATTAATATTTGAAAAAACTGTATTAATATCCAGTGTCATCCACTACAAGCTCAAAAAAAAAATGTATTTGAACTCGCATATGTGGACGAATAAAAATTATTTTATGAACGATTGAAAATTTGAACGATTATATATATATATATATATAGGGAGAGCGTGAGGTAATAAAAGGAATTGAAAAAGAACAAAAGAGTTCTGCATGATAAATTATGACGTATTTATTTTAAGAAAACGAATGAACTGTTAATTATTTAAACTGTAATTTATTTAAAATTATTAAAATGCTTAATTTAATAAATTAATTTTAATTTAATTTAATAATTAATTTTAATTTAATTTAATTAAAATATTTTAATTTTTTAATTAAAATATTTTAATTTTTAATTAAAATATTTAAATTTTTTAATTAAAATTTAGTTCTTTAACTTTTACTTTTTTAATTTGTAATAAATAATATCGTTTGCTGAATGTTTAATTAACTACTAACAGTATTTCTTTCTTATAGGCCTTAATGCCCACTGCTAAAGATTTTTGGTTACAACTTGACAGCACCAGAGATAGCACTTGGCTTTCTATGTCTCCGGTACGCTTTTCTTTTTACAATTTTTATACGCATTTAAAAGTGCTAATATCGTGTAGTCTATATAATTTTAAAAGATGGCGATGATAAACATTACAAATAAATCCTTTTTGTAAATACGAATTACGTGAAGATACAAATAAAAGAGTACAAGTGTATTAAATAAGCATGTATAAGTTTCTAGGAAGAATTAATATAAAGATAATAGTATATTTTAGTTTAGAGATGTTTTTCTCAGGTGCTAAAGTATAATAGACAGTGAAATGAGAAAATGCTTAACATTTATGAAATGTAATGTAGATTGCTGGATTGTCCATGAACCTGAAAGATGCCCTTTTCTTGAAGCCGTTATATGTCTAGTATAAGCCGATACGTTACGGTATAAAGAGAATACTATACTACTGTGTCCAAAAAGTAAGATAAATTTTCAATTTAAAATTCCCGGGGCTTATGGAATTTCAATTTTTTTCTTTTTAAGGTTGCTGGCACCTTAATTTCGCTGTTAATGTTTGCTGCTGTATATTATAAACTTGCTTCATTAAATTTGGTTACGTTCAGAACGAAATTAAGAAACTTTTTTAGAAAAATAATGCTTTCTTACTGCCTTAGAAGAAATAATTCATACTTCAATTAAAATGAATTTTTTTTTAAGGGAGGGTTTAAGATTTTTTTTTAGAGGGCAATTAGAAAAAAATTAGCTGTAAAAAATAACGGTAAATGGCCCATCGATATTTTTATGTATTAGAATGAGAGATAATGAAATGCATAGATGATTGTATTAGTAAAATTATAGTTGTATTATCAATATATTTTTTGTAGAGAAAAGGAACCAAAACTAATTTTAATTAACTTTAATTATATTTAAAAATCATCATCATAACTTTCTCGACAGCCCGTTGTGGGCCTTGGCCTTCTTTAAAAATCCAGCCAGGCTGTTCCCCTCTTGACCGTGGACCTCCAGTTTTTATCTTAATAACATTAAAATCAGAGTCTAAACACAGTCGACCCATCTCTTTTTCGGTCTTCCCTTGGTCGCTGTACAAAAGGGGTTACATTGAAAACCCTCAAATTAGCATTATCACTTTCCATTCTCATGAGATGAACAGTCCATCTCATTCTGTTCAGTTTAACAAATTTTAGAATGTCCATATCTTTAAAAAAAAAAAAAAAAAGTTTGTAAAGTTCAAAATTGTATCTTCTTCTTCGCCCATTTCCATTGTCATTGACACCACCCAAAATAGTTCGTAGCACTCTTCTTTCAAAGATTGCCAACATTTTCTCTTCTCTTGCTGTTAGTGACTATGTAAATTTAAAAAAAATACTTCCAGTAATATTCAATAATTCATCATTGTCGAATATTAATAAAATCTCAGCATGTTTTTTTTTTTTTCTTCACTTATTCATGAATTGCTGAAGATATATTACAATGATTTTTTTTTTTTTTTTTTTAATGTTGAAAGTTTTTTTAAGAAAATCTAATTACGACATCTCAAAATTATAGAGATGATATAGTTGTGAAATAAACTTGTAGCAAATAATAAACTTTGTTAACCGAAATTGTTATATTTCTTTAAACATCTCCTCGTTTACAGGTTGGATGGGTGTCGTGGAATATGTGCTGTTCTCTCAGTTTTGCTGGAATTTCTCTACTACTGTACGAAGGAGTCCCATACTTTTTGAGTCCAACGTACTTTTGGGACATAGTGGAAAAGCATAAAATAACAGATTTATTCCTTCCAGCTAACATCAGCGATGACTTGGAAAAATATGGATACCTTCCAAGTGAATTATTAACTTATTTCATCTATTTGCATAACTTCTTTAACATTTATTAAATTTTTATTATTACATTTGTAATAAAAAATGAACACATTATAATATTACTTAAAATATTAATAATTATTAAATAAAATTTCATAAAATATTTAAATAAAATAAAAAATAATTCATTACTGAATTTTGACAAAAAGCTTTGAATTATTATTTAAAATTATATGAAATTATTTAAATGTGTATAGAAACATCAATAAGGGAAAAGGCAAATAATATTTTTATAAGATTATAAGCATAATGATTATTTATACATTATAAGAACTATTATCCGAAAAATAATAATATCGATTTTTATTTGAAATTTAAAAATACTATTTTTTAATTCCTTTTAAGATGAATATATGATTCAAATGATTTATATATAAATATTATATTCTCTTTCTCTGTGAAGAGAAAAACAACTAAAATTCATTTTAAATTTCTTACATTATGTAATTTTTAAGCCACACTTCTAAATAGTCCAGGGTAACTTATTAATTCTTCACATATTAATTAAATTTGAATAATTTTTAACAAAAATGTCTAATAAATAAGTAAAGGAAAACCTGTTCAATAACTTTTTCTATAAATCATAGAATAAGTATCACTTTTTAAGTTTATTTGCAAACTTTTTCCAGGAAAAGAGCATACATTGAAATATCTGAAAGCATGTATAGCAGGGGGAAGTATTGTGAAACCCCAAGCTTATGACTTCTTTTATAATATGATCAAGAAAGACATTTTATTCTGTTCCACATATGGTAAGATAATATTTTATTTAATAATTGTAACATTTTATAAGCTGATACTTTTTCATATTTCTTTCTTATCGTATAAACAAGTAATATATAAAAAAAAAAAAATTTTTAAATCAATTCCTACTGTTTTTTCCTATATTGCAGAAAAGTCCTTTACAAATAATTTTCATTCATTTTTTTTAAGTTTATCTGGCGCCATCTATTGGTAGATATCTTATATCTGAAAAAACTAAAATTAACGAATTAAATTTAATTGTTGAATAAATATTTGAAAAACTGTATTAACATCAAGTGTCATCCACTACAAATTCAAAAAAAAAATTTATTTGAACTTGAGTGGATGAATAAAAAGTATTTTATGAACGATTGAAAATTTGAACAAGATATATATAGGGAGAGTGTGAGCTAATAGAAGAAGTGAATAATCTTATTTTTAAATTAACATAAATATTTCAAAGAAATATATAATTTTTATTCTAGACCTTATGCTGAAATATGATATGGTAATGTAAATTATTTAATTTAAAAATGAATGAAATCAACTGTACCAGTTTAATTTAAAAAAGTCAGTTATACAAATTAATTTAGTTTCTTAAAAAATCATGTTTTGTGTAAGTAAATTAAATTTGTTATTGCAAGAAACCATTTAGGAATAAATATTAAAAAGTGAAGGAAACTAAATAAGCTTAAGTTCTGTAATAATTATTAGAAAAAATATTTTTTTATTCAATAATCTTTTCTTTTTAGTAAGACAATTTAACAAAATTATTATAGTTTAGAATTTCATAGCAAATGAGCTTTAAATAATATATATTATCCTTAATATATTATTTGCTTGATGAAGAGTAGACAAAAATTAGAAGGGCAATTTTGTAGCTGAATGATTCGAAATACTAATAGTAATCTTGACAGATTCTATGGCATATAAATATCATCAATTGCGTATGGATCCAAGGTCCTTGCAATACATTTATTATATTTTATATAATATGTCCTTGCAAGTCCTTTTTCAATTCCTTCTACTAGCTCACACTCTCCCTATATATATCTTGTTCAAATTTTAATCGTTCACATAAAATACTTGTTATTCATCCACTCAAGTTCAAATACATTTTTTGAACATGTGGTGGATGGCACTTGATGTTAATGCAGTTTTTCAAATATTAATTGAATTAAATTTAATTCAGTAATTAAATTTAATTAATTAATTTTAGTTTTATTTAGATTAAGTTGCATATATCTACCAATAGATGGCACCAGATAAACTTAAAAAAATTAAAGAAAAGAATTTATAAAGGACTTTCTGCAATATAGTGAAAAAAAGTAGGAATTGACTTTCAAAATTTTTTTTTTTTTTATTACTTTGTTTATATCTTACTTTGGGTTCTCCTTAATAATTTATAAATCATTTAGCGTAGTCACTTAATGTAATCAGAAATATTAATAAAAGAAAATTATTCAATGTTAATTTTTTATAATAATTAACAATTTTCCATTTGTTAATTATTATAAAAAAAAAATCTTAACCCTAATTTCGTATAGAAATTTTTAAATTGAACTTACTAATAAGTAAAAAGAATACTATGCTTATCATTTAGATATTTTTGCTGTGTTTCGTAAAAATACTTACGTACTTTTAACCCAGTTAAAATTATTGAAGACCGAAATAAATGTTTATTATTATTAGTTGTTGTTATAATTATTATTAGTGTTATAATAATTATTATTGTTATAATTTCTTCTTATTATTATTAAATATGTTTTTAATACAGGTTGTACTGAAATCATTGGAACTGCTCTCAATGTCGACCTACACTTCCCGTTTACAGGGAGAAACCCCCGTGCCTACCGTTGGACTGGACATTCAATGCGTTGACGAATCAGGTAATCAGTGCATAAGTATGTATGTCCGGTCCGTCAGTGCGTACGTATGTATGTATGTCCGTCTGTCAGTGCGTACGTATGTATGTCCGTCCGTCAGTGCGTACGTATGTATGTATGTCCGTCTGTCAGTGCGTACGTATGTATGTCCGTCCGTCAGTGCGTACGTATGTATGTATGTCCGTCTGTCAGTGCGTACGTATGTATGTCCGTCCGTCAGTGCGTACGTACATCGGCGAAATATTCCACGTTACAAGGTTGGCGACTTCCTCCGGGATACAGAATTCTAGATTTCAACCAATGTTTTGACACCATGAGGGATCTTTTATAACTATTTGTAATCTTTATAACATGATCTTTTGATATTTTGATCTTTTGTTACGTTTACTGAAACAAAACAATAGCGAATAATATTTGCTAATATATATATATATATATATATATATAAAAATAATATGTGATATAAGACATTCTAATTTTTATATGGCCCTTTAATAAATCTCAATAGGCCCTTGGTATTTACTTATCAGATTATCTAACTCAGCTTTAAAGCGACTATTAGGTACAGATAAATATATATATTTTTTTAATTTTTGGGAAGAAAATTAGACATAGCGTGTAATAGATTAATCAAAAGTGTGAAAAATTAAAGCAAAATTCCTTCAAAATAGTAAAAAACAAAATTTAATTAAACATTGTTTTTCTAATTTTTTGTCCTGAAAACTTACAAATGACTTTAAATAATGTTATTTTTACTGATGTTTTTTTTTTTTTTATTTATTTGTAGGAAAACCCGTGGAAGGTGAATATGGGAATTAATTATAGCTAAGCCTTCACCAGTTTTGCTACTAGGATTATGGGGAGATACAGACGGTACTCTTCGCCGGAAGAGTTATTATAGCAAATATCCAGGTATTTAATAACATTCTTATCAACTTTCAAACTTGTTAATAACATACGTCACAACTTTCAAACTAGTCAATAGCATACTTATCAACTTTCAATTTTTTTTTTATTTCCAATGGCAGTTATGGACAGTTACAGCAATAAAAAGAACAACAAAAAAAAAAAGAACAGAGAATACAACAAAACATGCTGAAACAGAGTTCATTAATCTAACATGTCTCTAGTCTCCCAATATCACTCGGCGAGAAAAGTCTTGCGCAGAGCGGGACAGTGAAGTAGAGGCGTGGAGTCCATGGCCTCTCCAGAGCTGCACAGAGTGCATATCGGGAAAGGAACAATTTTGAGTCTGTAAAGATGGTTTCGCAGGCAGTCATGTCCAGTGGCTAGTCGGAAATGAGCGACTGTTCTACGGCAGACCATTACATAGATTTGGGACGGCATTCTTCCAGGACTTTTGGGAAACGCGGTTATAGAGGTCTTCTTGAGCGCGGACTTTAATTGATCTTTTGATGAGATTTTTGATAGAGTGGAAGGCTATAGGACAAGATATTTTTTGTGTGATTAAAGCCCCCCCCCCTTTTAGCCAGGAAGTCGGCTTTCTCATTAACTGGAACCTCACAGTGGGCAGAAACCCATTGAGGACTACAGTTTTTCAGTGGTAACGGTTCCAGGTTTTCAAGATGATAACGGCAATCCAATATGTCTTGGGGTTTAGGATTATTGTTAGAAACAATAACTAACAGAGCAGCTCTATAATTACAGAAAGGATATCAGCTCTTGTGAATTTTTCCAGATGGCACTGCTGCTGGGATAGAGCTGTGCGAATCGCAAAAATTTCACCATCAAACGCAATACCTCGTCCAATAGGGCATAGAAAGAAAAGTTTTGAAAAACTGTGGCACCGGCGTTAGGGCTATCAGACAGAAGGATCCATCGATAAAGATTCTGAGTCACTTTAGATCGGGGTAAAGAATGCTTAACATTTCTAGAGCAAGGGCTCTGTAGTACTTTTGTTATCTTTTGGCCCAAATCAAGATTAATGCAGAAATATTTGAAATGCACTGGATTTTTGTGGTATAATGAGTAGTTCTGGTTCGTGATTTAAACCAAGTGAATTTTTTAGCTGGAGGACTCTCTGCAGAAAGCCCATCTGAGTCTTTAAATTTCTGATCAGGTCTTGTTTGACTTCATTCCAGAGTGAAAAACATCCTGGTACTCTGATGATCTTTTCCCACAGTATTAAGGCCTTCTCTAAATAACTGTTCTCAAGGGTTTATCACCAGTCGACATGAGCATGGCATCTATAGGGGTGGACTTTACAGCTCCAGCAACAATTCGTAAGGATTGATTTTGGATTTTCTCCAGAGAAACAAGGGCATTTTCTCCGGCCACAACAAGTGGTTCGCAACAGTATGTCAAAAGGGGAAGAATGAACGTGTGATAAGTTTGGAGCATGGTTTGTCTGAATAACTTTCAAACTTGTAAAATAACATACTTATCAACCTTCAAACTTGTCAATCACTTATAACAATAACATCATCAACTTTCAAATTTGTCAATAACATACTTCAAATTAAATTAAAAACATTTTTAGTCAATAACATACTCAACTTTCAAACTTGTCAATAGCATACTTATTAAAATTAAAAACATTTTTGATCAATTCCTACTTTTTTCACTATATTGCAGAAAAGTCCTTTACAAATAAAGTTGAAATTTTCCTCTTACATCTGGCGCCATCTATTATTAGATACATGTAACTTAAATCTAAGAAAACCTAAAATTAATTAATTAAATTTAATGAATGAATTAATATTTGAAAAAACTGTATTAACATCAAGTGTCATCAACTACAAGTTCAAAAAAATTGTATTTGTACTTGAATGGATGAAAAAAAAGTATTTTATTAACGGAATGGGTTGAAAATTTCAACAAGATATATATATAGCGAGTGTGTGAACTAATAGTAGGAATTGAAAAAAGAAAGAAATGTTTCAATTAGAAATTTGATCTTCAAATACGCTACCTTATCTTTTCAGGAAAGTTTTCAATCGGAGATTTTGCTGTTGTGAATCCGATCACAAAAGGATTTGTGATTTGTGGAAGAAGGTACAGTTTGATTGTTGCATCCGAAAAATTACATAGCAATTATGTGATAATTTATAAATAAGTAGACTTTAAAGCTCTTAACATTTTAATATAACTTTTTTCTTATAACGTTGTTAATAAGAAAATATTTAATTTGAACAATTAAATTCCTTATACAATGTATTTTTCATTTGAAAGATTCAGATTGGTAACCAAGCACAATTGTTTATCTTTAGGTTAATGTATAAAATAAACTGTAAAAACATTATTAGAAATTTACAATATATGCGAAAATAGTTAAATTACCCAAATTATGCAGGCTCCAAAAATTTATTCTTCTTTATGTATTAAAAATGCCAGATATTAACGTCAAACACAATATAAAAAAACTTACTACTTCTATTTTTATTTTCAATATTGTAATTTATTTTATGAAAAATATATTTGATTGAAATAATGAAATTAGTCGTTAAATAAACTTATATTTATTAATATTTTAACATATAATAGAATAGTTAATCTAATAATTAATAATTAATCTGATAATTTATTAATCTGATAATTAATAATTAATCTTATAATTAATAATTAATTTTATAATTATTAATATTTTAGACATATTTTCATGAAAGAGTATGCTTTTGACACAATGCAAAACTAACAATGTAAACTTTAATTTTAGCTAATTCATTTTCTAATCAAACATTTCAGTGATGACACTTTAAAACAAAGAGGTACACGTTTTGGGTGCTCTGAAATTTACAACGTTGGTAAGTGTTGTTAAAAGTACTTATTTTGCTTTATGGAATGAGAAAAGAAAATATTCAAAATTTAAAAAAATAATATTTGTTGCTTTGAAAGTCGCATTCATTTTAATACATTTATCTTATAAATATTTGTGTGGCGTATTGAATTTTGCATTAATAGTTTATTTTAATTTAATGAAAACCTTTAAATATTGTATAGCACGTAGAGAACGGTTAAAATTCTATTAATCATTTGCATTGTCCTCATTGCTAAATCACAAACTGATGTCTGCAATTGTTGATGCACATGTTGCAATTACTGCTTACAGAAAGAAAATTGCATAGGGGTTGTTGTTTCTGATCCCCTATCTGGTATAGTTATTAGACCATATCCATAAGTCCATAAACTTCTAAAAAAAAAAATCCAAGAATAGAAGAGGTTCCGAAAAACACTCATACAATGTAAAATCATACAATATTTTAAAATGTGAGCTGTCCCTACACTTGGTATAGATCCCAAAAATCTTCTGCCCTTGTTCATAGGTAAGACTCCAAGTGCCCATGGTAAAACGCGATAAATAATTTTGTTGGCTTCTATAACCCCAGAAAGACGAAAAAAAACCAGAAAGATCCGTCGTACCAGTACCAGTCATGTGTTTGAGGACATTCCAGAAATCCTTAATCTTCTTACAAAACTCATAAGAACACCTCGCTATAAGTGCGAAGCATATCCGACCGGGAAGTCTCTTCGGGCCTGAATTCGAATGGCTGGAGAATCCACAATCTCGTTGCGTGACATGGATGTTTGTAGTGGCGACATGTTAAAGAAGGTCTCGGTCTATTAGGATGTGCAACTCCGCTCCGTGAAATCTTCAAGTTACACGCGCAAAAGCAATTGCAAGGATAGAAATGCAAAAGCTGTAACGTCTCCAACGTGCCTTGTCAAGACAGCTGTTAGTGTTTGATGTTGAACTGAGGATCGGCTGTAAATAAGATTCTCGTTATATCCACAAATTGCCTCTCAACAATCTCAACACTGTTCAGGCCCCATTCGATATGTCACCTTGAAATTTGAAGAAAGCAATTTCAGAATATGCCAACTTTTCTCCAACGTTTTAAATCTTTTGATGTTGAACTGAGGATCGGCTGTCAGTAAGATCCATATATCCAAAAATCAGACTCAACAATATTTCAACATAGCTCAGGCCTCTTTCAATCAAATACAATCTGAGTACAGAGCAAGAGTTAGAATTTCTATTAAGTCTATATCTAACAATAGGAGTCCTAATGAAGATACCACTACCAGAATAATTATAATAGCAATAAGAACAATCATTGTACTACCAGATGAAAAAGCACATATATACATGCTTCTGCTCTTTCAGTAATAGTAATTAATTCAACGATTCAATAATTAATTCTAATAATAAACCTTCATTTATTTGCTTTAATTTTTAAACTTTAATTTATTTTCGATTTTTGCAGGGTTCTTCGATCGTGTAGATTGCATCCAATAAACATTTAGACGTGAACTCCATGCAATTAATGATTTCTAACTGTATTCCTAAAAATTAGCGAAAAACTCAAAAAACTAAGATCTGTTCAAATCACTGACATTTCTCATAAAAAAATTTCTAAAAATATACAATGCTCAATTTATGTCCATGTTAATATTACTAAAGGACACTAGGCAGTTGCAATACCAAAAAATTTGAGCAGTAAAGGGAAATGGAATATACGCCATCTTTAAAAGCTGTATGTTGTTATAATTAATGTGTACGTCAATTTTTACTTTCTTCGTACCCTCTAGCATAGTCGTGTAATTTATTTTAGTATTATGTTTTTTTTAAATTCTAATTGTTTTTGTATGAGAAGCATTTTATGCTAACTCTTAATAGTTTTTCTTTTCTTTTAAAATTGCGTTTTATTTTATTGCGTTTGTTTATTTTTTGCGTTAATTTTATTATATTCTTTTCAATTTGCTTATCAATTTTTTTGAGTATTCTTGTTCTGTGTAAAAATATCTTTTGAATTTTACTTATTTTTCGCAATCCTTATATTAATCTTAAGTATATAGATAAATAAAATAAAATAAAATTCTAATACACTGACAAAATATTACATGCAACACTTTTAAATATGTTAAGCTTACAAATCCTTTTAAGAATTGAATAACATTTTTCAAGTAAACAGTTGCCACATTTATTTTTTTGTGAATTGCATACAATATTCAAAACGAATTATCACTACAGAGATCCAATTGATTTTAATACACCCTTTCTTTTTAAAGTGGTCCTGTTCTCCGAAGTGTGTGACAGTCATCTGTGTTTCTCAGTACAACAAAGAACTGGACGAGAGGGCCGTCCTGTTTTTGAAAATGAAGGAAGGTCATTACTTCAACGATGATCTCGTACGAAGAATTCGACAAACAATTGCAAAAGAACTCACACCGGAACACATACCAGATATCATAATAGAAGCAAAAGATATTCCTGTGAGTCATTATATCTTAATTTTACATAAATATTAAGTATTTTAAAAAAAACTACATCATCTATCAAAAGTCACGTAACAAAAGACACCCTTTTTCAATTCCTTCTATTAGCTCACACTCTCCCTATATATATATCTTGTTCAAATTTTCAATCGTTCATAAAATACTTTTTATTCATCCACTCCAGTTCAAATACATTTTTTAGCTTGTAGGGGATGACACTGGATGTTAATACAGTTTTTTCAAATATTAATTCAGTAATTAAATTAAATTAATAATTTTAGTTTTTTTTACATTTAAGTTGCATATATCTACCAATAGATGGCGCCAGATAAACTTAAAAAATGAATGAAAATTATTTATAAAGCACTTTTCTGCAATATAGTGAAAAAAAAAGTAGGAATTGACTTTTTTTTTTTTTATATTACTTGTTTTTAAGTAAAAAGAAAAAAAAACCATTGCTCAGAATGTATAGAATTAACGATTTATGTACGAATATTTATTTATCTGTATTTTATGTATGAATTTATTATGAACAGAAAGATCACTTGAAGACTTTTTTATTATGTTCCCTTCAATTAAGATTTAAAAAAAAATCTGTCTTATTTTATTTTAAAAATTGAAATATAATTATTCCTTTGAAATATAGTTATTTATAGTGCGTAAAAGTAACTAAATGAAGCTCAGTCTGTTATATTACTACTGGAAAAACAAAATTTACAGTAGGAAAAGTGTTAATTGGTAGAATTCTTATTTTTATTTTTTTCTATTTTCAAATCTTTTTATTCTGTGAAAAGGAATTAATATATATATATATATATATGTGTGTGTGTGTATATGTGTGTGTGTGTGTGTGTGTGTGTGTGTGTGTGTGTGTGTGTGTGTGTGTGTGTGTGTGTGTGTGTGTGTGTATTAACGAGAACCAAAGAAAATTAATATCATTTTTGTATATGAAGCTAAAAATAAGTTGCACAATTTACAGTTGTAGGTACAAATAATAAATTATTATAAGAGATATAAAAAAAATTTAATTCATTTTCTAAAGATTCCATTTTTTGTAGAATAATTCGTTAGGAATTTATAGAAATTCAAATATTCTTACTTTATTCCATAGAAATCATATACAAATTTTTTTTTAATTCCATTACTTTATGAACTAAACAAAAAGAAAAAAAAATCATTTTGTCTTTCTTATATACTACTAATTATTTATGTTAATATTGTTCACTAAATTGCTGAATTGCAAAGTTTTTGAATTGTTTAAAATGAATTTTATATTTTATAATTTACAGTACAGTATGAATGGAAAGAAAATGGAAATTATTGTGAAGAACATTATCAACAGGAGACCTTACCATCCAGATAACGTTTTTAATTCTGAGTGTTTAAAATGTTTCGTAGATATACCAGAATTACAAGACTTTTAAAAATATTACAGAAAATAAAAGGATTTATAGTAAATTTAATGTTATAATAAAAGCAATTTTGATACACTTCTATTATGAGCTTTGCCTATCAATAAAATGTTTATTACTTTTTGTGTCATTCATTTTAACATAATTGTATTATTCAATAACAAAGTTTTAATGTAACCTTAAAGATTTCAACTTTGAAATAATACTACAATATATAATCATCAACAAAAAAAAAAGTGCCAACATTTTTTGAAAAAGTGATATGATTAAAAATGTATTATATGTTAAAAAAACAATATTATTATCAATTCAATGATATAATATCTTTCCACAGTCACACTTAAATTATTGAATAAACACAATGTTTGTAAAATTATCTCACCAATATACGATATTATAGTCATAATAATAATAATCAATTAGATCTTTTTAAAGTGAATAAAATTTGCACTTTTAAAAAGAAAATTAATTCAAATCAGACAACAGAATTACAAAATCAGCAAGCCGTAGAAATAAAAACTACTATAATTCTTAAATTAATAGTGAATATTAGATAAATCTATAATTAGTCAATACAATATTTTAAATATTTACCATGTATTAAAGACGCTGCTTTAAACTAAGGAAAAATCAGAAAAATAACAATAAATAATTCCTTTCTTGTAAAAATTAAGAGTGAATGTGAAAAAAACGTAATTTTCCATCAGACTATGATATGCAAATTAGTGGCCTAATCGCTGAAAACACGTTAAACGTTTACAATTTCTGCAAGCGTCTTCAGTTTTATCCTACTAAAAGATATAGCTCCACCAAACAAATTTTGGTTTGTGAAAATATTTTGGCACATTTTGGCTCGGCACTTTTTTGTTCGCTGGCCAAAATAACGCGGGCTAAAAAAAAAAAAAAAGTTTGGCGGGCCAAGATAAATTTTCTAAAATTTTAAAAACAATATACAAACATTACAATTTAAATATGTTAATTAAATGAATGAAATTGCGATTTCATTTTTAAAAGTTCCTTATATTAAGGTTCGAAGTGAGATGTACCGATTCTAAGGAACGAGGCTAAATGCTCATCTGTCACACTACTTCTGAAATAATTCTTTCTAAGGTTCACAGTGGAAAACACTTGTTCACATATATAAGAAGAAGCAAACATAGCACTGATTTTCTGGGAGTGAGATATTCAATTTGGGAAACTTACTTTCGATAATGATTTTAAAATTTTGGCATATTTAGAAACCACTGCTTGAGATGATTGTTAGACTGCAACTCAATTAATTCAACCTGCAAATCGAACCTCACTGCTTCACAATTTATGTTGAAAGGCACTGTAAAAATATCCGATTCTGTTTAATTGGCACTGAAAGGCGATAGATATATAATAAGGATATGGAAAGGAGATGAATATGTAATATATAAATATACATTTCTTTTAATTTGCCTTCAACCGGCAAATTAAATTCTATCCGCGGGCCGTAGTTTGCCCATCCCTATTCTAGGGAGACGTATTTTCACACTTAATTCACAGCTTTCAAAATGTCTTGACACAGCATTGGGCTTTCTGTCACATTAATTAAGCCAATACTATCAGCATTAACACTATCTACCACATTACTTAATCATGTTGAATAAATTGTTAAAATTATGCTATTTATTATTTAGAATAATTGACGCATTGGCTTATCTGTCAGTTAAAGAAATTTCATTTATTGACTCAAACTATAACTTTTAATTTCAAAATTTTTTGGTGACTTTGCTTACTTAGTTTTATATTATATTTATCTTCGATTCTTCTGTTAAATTTTTTTCATTATTTTTCCATATCTTTCTCCTGGCATTCAAAGAACGGGAACATTAGACAAACTTTTAAGTGTTCATTTTAACTAAAATTTAAAAATGCATATTAGCAAAAATTAGTTCATTGCTACCTTTTTTAAGATAGCAATGAACTAATTTCACATTTTCAAATGCGGAAAAAAAAAAGATTGTTACGTAAAACAAGAGATTTGTGTAAAGAAATCCTTTTCAATCAAAGGTCGATAAATTTTATTTATCATCGATCTCGACTTTCTTGTCGATCTCACTTGACTTTTTATCAACGCTTTCTATTTTACAATTGCCTTATTTTAACATAACAAGCGAACGAAGGAAAAAAACAGACATTAGATTATTATTTTTTTACAGTGCTTATTTTATGTATACTATACTAAATAGCATTATATTGGCTTCAAATCAAAACTGTATAAGATATTTTTTTCTATATAACAGTTTAGTTCATAGAAGAAAGGCACACTTTATTAAATATGAAATTTGACATGGAAAACAAAATTATAATATCAAAATATTCCTTATAGTATTTATGAAATAGGAGTTCGGAATCCACTTTAAACCGTAGGTTCCGGTCTAACATGATTGTAGAGCGTTGAGGAGGTAGTGTTATTCCCCGTCTGTAGCTTATCTCCAAGCTACACGCACCTCCTGGGGAGTGCTAACTGAGTAACGTCTGTGGCGTCTTAAGGCATCCAAGACAATAGTCTAAGTGTTTGTCAGCTGCATTAGAACAAAAAGTATTTATGAAAAAAAAATTATAAAATCAAAATTCATTTAGCCTGGAAAGTAACCGAAATATTAATCATGTGTTAACATATATGGATATGTTGTATGATTTTTTAAAAAAAAAATGTTTTGTGTTTTCACAATTCTATAAATAAATAAAATCATCAAACTGTTTGAAATTCCTTATTGAATCCATATTACCAATCCACAAAAGTTAGAAAAAGGAAAATTACTAGCTTTTATTTAAATCTAGTTTAATTTAATTTTGAACTGAATTTTAGCTGAATTTTTTAAACATTGATGCTATAAATTGTAGTGAAATTTACTTTAAAAATCCAGTTATTAAAAAAAAAAAATACAACGTATTATCAAAGTTTAATTATCTGATTCCTTCCAAGATGAAAGAAATGGGAAAAGAAAGAAGAAATAGCGAAAATTATTTAAAAGCATTTTCTAAAAGGGTTGAATAGAATATAGTTCATACACTAGTTTGTTCCATTTTGATGTGCAAAACTCTTTTAAAAAACACATTTTTACACATTTCAAGATTTAAGAAAATCAAGTTTGAAACTGGTTTTATATACCAATGAGGTTTCTGTTAAATTATCAAAAAAATTTTCAAAATCATCATCCAATCATTGTGATTTTAAATTATGCACATAATAATTTGAATTCAATAGTGAAAACACATGAAGGGTAAAACGTATAAAATTATAGAAAATTCCAATTGCTAAAGAGTTTTGATGGATAGCACGTTGAAAATAAATTTAAGGTACCAAATTTATTTTCATTTAAGATTCCAAATTTATATTCACACAATGTTCTAAATCCTAAATAATGTTCTGGATTCAGTACTCAATAAACAAAAGACGAACTAGAAATTCCTATGCTTATGTCGGGAATAGTATAAGGCCTGAAAATTCCTTTTGTAGGGTTTTTGTTACCATCTCAATTTTATTATTTCCTATTAAAATGTAATTGTTATTAATGTAAACTATATATCGTAAACTAATTAAAAAAAACACAGTTATCCTAATTGTAATAAATAAATGATAAATTATTTATAATAAATGAAAATAATAAAATAATACAAATTTATTTAATGTAACAAAGCTAAACATATAATAATAACTAATTAGAGATAAATTTTGAAATTCCTATTTATTTGAAGAGTCAATTGCTTTAAGTAGGTTTTATTCATAATTGCAAATAACAATAATAATTTAAAATTAAAAATAATGTATAAAAATTTTGTTCAAATTTTT